>QDEB01113612.1:808-11774 GCA_004193795.1 Asbolus verrucosus | reverse complement strand
ACTTGAAGATTCTAACGCCTCCTTGGTCATCGTTTTTTGTTGTACGCATGTCAGAAAAAAACAAATTTATTAATGGAGGATATCAAATCATTCTTCGTCCATTGAACAGTTTCAACCTTCCCTAAATAAAAAACGCGGGAAGCACGTCATTAGAATTAGAATAACAGCGAATAATTTGAAATTGTATGCAAATGAATAGTTCTTTTAATAAACCAATCTAATTCTACGAACTATTAAACGTGCTTTGAATTTTATTCACTTTCACTTACTTTTTGTTTAAAAAAATAAGTGCAATTTGTCTTTAGAACATAAATCAGGAGTAAAAAATATAAACTGACTTAAATAAAAATCACCCATAAAGAAAAAGATACATCACTTTTTCTTTACAAATAAAATTATCTAAATTATCTACATCTATTCCTTTCTTCATGCAGTCATTGTCTTCTAAATTGTAAAGCAAGTCGATGAATGAAAGCGAGCTGCTCGAATCTTTTTGTCAGCTGGTTGTTTACTGTAATCTGATTAGAAGACCTGACCCAAGCAGGTAATAGTGTACTTACAGTGAATTCTTCATTCTTCATCATACATAACTAAATTTAACACTAGATTTAATGAAGAATCTCAAAAAAAGTATGGCGACTAATCCATCTTTCGGTACAAATAATTTTCCATAAAATTAAACGCAAAACTTTGATGATGGAAAGTAACGATTATTAGGAATATAACTTGAGCAAGCAATTTTTTTTTATTTATTTTTATTTATTATTATTTAT
This sequence comes from Asbolus verrucosus, assembly GCA_004193795.1. Lineage (NCBI taxonomy): Eukaryota > Metazoa > Arthropoda > Insecta > Coleoptera > Tenebrionidae > Asbolus > Asbolus verrucosus. Next base: position 11,001 of record QDEB01113612.1, on the reverse strand, counting down.
AAAAAAAGATAAGAGTTTAACAGTCCCAAAAATTTATAAAGCAACGCATTAATATGTAACAGAAGAATAATCAATAATCTTTTTAGAAATAAGTTTACATAATATTAATTAATTTTGGTCTTAACATTTCAAAGCTGTTAAAATTATGAAAAATATAATAATTTAAAAAATATTATCACTAAGAAATATGGTGACATTTACAGTATAATTAAAAAAAAAAGACTCCTTTATTAATGCATCAAAAGAGCAATTTACTAAAAATTACATTAGAACGTATTCAGACAAAAAGTTAAAAAAACACCTTCCAAGAAAAAGAAGTTGTTAAAGATAAAAAAAAAAACAGTCAGACTAAACATTTTTTCGCGTAAAACGTATTTCCACAAAGAGACATCCCCACGACTACGAGGCACTGATTTTCAGTTATTTATGCTGTTTCTCCTTACTAATTAACTACTGTGTGATAACATTTTTTTTTTCATGCCCAAGAGTATTTGTCGATTTTTATGACACAAAAATCATGGCACAAATAACAAATTATTTCCCAGTTAGTTCAAGATTCTCCCTAGGAAGATTTTATTACCACCCAAAAATTAAAACATATTTAAGAAATTTTGTGTACCTATGTCATTTTTAACTGCTAAAGAAAAAGGTAAATTAAAAAAATTATTTAAAAAATAATATAAAAATGATACGGCTTAATACTTGATCTATTAACTATACAATTAAAATTTATCAGACTACTAATAATTTTAAAATTAGTAAATATCAATTAAAATATCAATAGATTAGGTTATAAAAAACTATTTTTTCAGTTTTTAATCTTACTTGGAAGGTGAAAAAAATTGTACACACACGACAGAAAAGAAAGCCACTTTTCTCTCAATATATTGTTTCCCTCGAGTTGCGCCCTCGGGATCAAGTTTACATCTCTGGAAAAGTCAGTTATTTCTCTCCCTTGTTTTATAATATATTATTATAAGTTATTTGAATCTATAAGATGGCTAAATTTCCATTTAATTCTTTTTTGGTTACATATGCCTCTACGTAGTTTTGTCCAAACTTCTCGTTAGTACTACTAAAAATACTCAATATTTTCATTTTAGCTGATGACTATTACTTTTAAAATTTATGCAGTTGAGATTTTAATTATTTAACGTGATTTGTTTATACATGTTGGTGGTACTGCTTAAATAATGATTTTCAGATGTGTTTACTTTTGATGTATTTGAAATAAAAAATTTGTGTCTTTAAACATTATTTTAATACATAAATGCAGTTAACAATATTTGTTATGATATGTTAATTATAAAATGAGCTAAAAATGTTCTTTAATGATTTTCATCAGGTGGTAAATCGGTAGGTATAATTAATATGACTGCTATGTCATAATTTGTTATAGACTTTTTTTTGCAATAACTTTTATTTTATGTTGGTCGCTACACTAGCTCTTCTGATAAATAATTATTCAAAATTCATTCTAGTTATTTTTAAATTTTGTAGGAAAAGTGAAAAACGTACTTGGGGAAAATGTTTTTATTGGTCACAACACGAAATGGATTGTTTCACTCAGTAGAAATACTTTTCTATATCACCTTTTCATTTTGTGTTATTGCATAGAATGAGATATTTTGGTTAATAAAGGTTATTGAACCAGATTTGTTATTTTGAATTAAATTTTAAAGTTTATAACTTTTACATTGTGACAGTTTTAAGAAGATATATTCTATATAAATAACAACGTTGCAAAGAAATAAAATAATTTTTATTTTGAAATACGTCACTTACCTATCTATGGAGTAAATACTTTATAAAAACGTTTTGGGCATAAAAAAGAAAACAAAAAACTTTTCAGTTTTTTTCAGGACGCAGATTTAGAGATTAATTAGGGTTCTAAGAAATATTAAGACATAAGAACGGTGACAAAAAGAATTTAAAGATTATATTTCTTAACGTTCGTTATTTAAAACGATACGAAGATATAAAAGCAAACAAATTTTAAAATAAGTATTACAATTTTGACAGTGGGCTTGACAGCTCACTTTCGATCGACAGTTTGTAAGAAACGCCAGCAAACACCGTAAATATCTACATCTATTGAAATTAGCGACCCTACATATCCATAATTTATATCATGTTAAGAAGAACGTAAAATATATTTATTTTTAAAATAAGTAAGTAATTATTACAAACAACTACGTTAAAGCAAATATTTTCAGACATAATATTAATTTAACTTACGAATTCTTAATGTCACATAACATATATGTATATGTATATAAATCGGTTTTGATCTATCAACTAGGTTTCAAAATTACGTGGTGCTAAAAATCTCTAACAGATTGATGAAATTTAATAACCTACATTTTCCTAAATGTATAAAACATACAATTCTGCAGTATTCCAAAAGAGACTATTACTTTTCTTCCAAGGAATTTAAAAGAGAATACATATGACAAAAATAAGAAATTTAAATGAAATAATTTAATAATCCAATGGATATTAAATACATGCTCCTACGTTTAACCGTTAAAGCTTAAAAGTCCCACTCGTAAACAATAAAAATAAACTAACGAGATCCAATTATAAGAAAACTTATTTGAATTAAAACTGATTTTTTTATTGCATCTCAATTTGTTTTAATATTGTAAAAATCCTCTAAAACGTGTTTTAATTATGCCCAGTTACTGCTAATTTCATTAGTTTAATCGTATAAATCTTATTCAGTAAATTATACATTTATTTTAAAGTATATAAGTACATAAATTCTTCATATTTTTCACTTTTTTCTCATGTGAGTTAGTTACAAAATTTTCCAATAGTTCGTTAATTATTATACTGACGGACACCATGATGAAAATTACGATTCTATTACGGGTAGATGGATCAGTTTCTTCTTAATTGCGTAGAAGATTTCTTAACCGAAGTATCCATTGGTTTCTTTGTCCTGTAAACAAAATATAATATTAATATGTTCGTTTAAATGAATGTAAAATATTTTTTTGACCCAATCTTTATTACATATTTGAACATAAACGACGCAAGAAAACAAGTGCAAATACAAGTAAGTGTAAAAATATTTTCCTTCCCAAATACCTTTATCAGATAACAAAATCAAATAAACCGTGTGAAATCTTTACGTCTTCGAAGAAAATGTGCAATAAATTTAGCTTACCCTTAAAAAAAAATTTTACGACATTTAGTACCAGTAAGTTTGTAACCAGGCTGACAAGATACTTTAATTATATATGCGACATCTGGGGACTGTTTTTCTGGTTTATCGCGAAAATATTCTTCGAAACTTATCACTGTCTCATACTCCACAGATTTGTTTAATTCAACGAAAACTAACGATGCCAAGAAAAACGCACAAAAAAATGTATAATGGGTCATATTTAACTTATAAGTGGAGACGGCGTATGAAGATAAATAACTACGGAACGATAACGCAATATCCTTATTTTATCAACACACTTCTTTTGATAAAAAATGTGAACTTGAAACGTTCCACTATTCCTGCTTTAATAAATGCATATCTATGATGAAAACCTTTATTACCTTAATAAATGGGTCTACAATCGCCTGGTATTATTTGTATTGTATTGGCGTCGCAATTTGGTTTGGCACGAATTATGTTGGCAGTATCAGCATCAACACTTTTGTAATACTGGAGATAGTCTTCAAATTTTATCCACTCACAGTTGACACCACAAATAAATACCACAAATACGAAAAATATGCTTACAACAAAAAACTTCATTTTTAATAGATCGAACATTGTCTGTATCTTTTCGACTTTACGTGGGCTATTTTACTTTATCTTTATGATTCAATCGATAATTCTACAGTTAAGCGATGTTTTTTTTATCTGCGTTTAATGTTGCAATACTTACATCATTTAAAGTTAATACTTGGATACATTTCCTTCCAATCCTGATAAAACCCGTCTGACACCTTACTTTAATAATACTTTTAGTCATTGGAGAATAATAATCACCATGGTTATAACCAAAAATTTGTTCATACCATTTTCGATATTCATCTTCCGTATTTCTACATTCGATGGAAATTAAATTTACGCTGATGATAAGAAATATTAATAAGTAAAACTTAGACCACATTTTTGTAAATAATATGTTCAAGAGAGGTTGTACTACTTTATAATTCTTTTGACGTCAACCTTCTCTTAATATTGCTGAAAATTTTGATAACAGTGTTTGCATTGTCATCATAATAAAAAATTTATCATCGTTGTTCATTACGGAAAATCTCCTTTTTCATCCGAAGTGGTATGAAAACAATAACAAAAATTTGATTCATTCATAATAGTTTTTTAACTTACCGGCAAGAATTATTCTAAAAGGTTCAATACATGTACCATCGTGTGCCATTTCTAAACCTTCTGGACATGAGTCGGGAGTGTCTATAATATTTTTAACAGACCCACTAGATGATATCGTAAGAAATACAGTAAAATACAGTAAAACAATAAAAAGATAGAACTTCATCCTGATAGAACTGTAATAAAATGAATGAAACCGCAATTTGGACTTCTAATATACCTGCACTGAAAAATTCTTATCTCATTTAATAAAAAACAAAGATATTTATCTTTTCAAGTAATTAAAATGGGTATGATAATTCTTGTTACACTAATACATGTTTTAGGAAATTGTCTTCCTTGTAATTCCAGAAAAATTAGAAGGATTTTGATTTTACTTAGTTTGACTTCACAACACTGGATATTAATGACAGAAAATATTTTGATAATAACAATGTTGTCTTTCTTACGTTTTTCTGGAAGTAGCATTATTGACTTTTCTCATTATCTCTATGCATTCTCCATCATGAGCCAATAATTGACCTCTAGGACACAAATTCGGTGTATCAATAATCTTCTCCACATTCTTTGTCGCATTTAAACTTTCTGTGAACGCCACGTAGCACATCAATAACAATAAAAATAAATTGAATATAAAAAAATTCATTTTTCTCCTAATTTTATGTTGTTTAAAAATTACTTTTTATATATGTGAACTAATTTTATTATAAATTCGCATCAAATTACAGACAGTAGATAACTGAAATCATACAAACCAAATTGATTACTTTTCGCTTATATAAATTAGTTTAAATTCTTCTTGGAAATACTTTCATAGCGTGACTTCTTCACGTATCATTAATTTTCTGTTTTAATAACAAAATATGGAAGAGATAAATTTAATTCGATAAAAACATTTTTTGAAATAATTTGAAAATATTTATTTACTCATTAGTGTGGTCTGTTATGGGTGATAATTTTGACCTCTTAACTTTTATCTACAAAACGAAATTTATTGATAAGTATGTAGTCGCATAATATAAAGAAATCATAAATGGTTAAACGTGCCACATACCCTTTTTCAAACACCTACTATGTGCTTTTCAAGCTGTTGTCGTCTTTCTAATATCAAAATTAGAGTTACATTGAAACAATGGTCTCCCGTAATATTTTGTTTGACTGCTAAAAATAAATCTTTCCAAAAGTCAGTAACCGTATATCATGTGGCAACTAAAATATCTCACTAATGAGTAAAACACCATTAGGCACAATTGTTACACATGAATTCTCATCCTTTAGCTCTTTATTCCTTAGCAGATACCCACATCATACACGAAAATCGAGTCCCCTACTAAAATGATTAAATTAAATTTTTATTTTACACCCTTGTTATTTATCAATTGTAATATTACTGTAAGAACAAAAATAAATTTAAATATAGGCATAACTATCACCTGGAAACAGAACGTCAAGTCTTGCCACTATTTTATGAAGTGAACACATTTAACCATTCTGTATAACCAATGAATAGAATAAAAAAAATTAAAAATTAATTATCAATTAAGTTTCTAGAGACTTCAACCCAAACATTATCACTTTATGTTAATTCTTTTAATTCCGCCATAATTAGATTTTAAATATATATTTATCTGATTAGTATTTAATAAGGAAACTATCTGTTCATATGCAAGATGATTTCAAAACAACACTATTATTTTATGTAAGAAAAATGTATTTTTTATAAATTTTAAATTTTGAAATTATAAGGGCAAATTTCTTACGTTTTAATTTCTTCGAGAGATGAACTAGGAGATACATTAATCTTCTGTACACATTCTCCGTTATGGGCTAATAACTGACCACGTGGACACTTTTCAGGTGTATCAAGTACGTTCCTTTTTTCCAGCTGTTCGAAACTTTCAGTCAGTTGTAATAACATTAAAATGTAATAGATTATCATAAATTTCATTTTTTATTATTTATTGTTGTTTGAAGACTCTTTCGTGTATGAATAAAATTTATTAATCAAATCTATTAAGTTGTTTTTAACAGAGATAAGCAAGGTCAGAAAAATCATTCAGACTAGTCTGACTTACTTTGGTCGCATTTTCATTAAAAACACTTCTATGCAATTTTTGTCGTGAACCATGAGTACTCCATCAGGACATCTCGATGAATGAACACACGAGGAAACAAGTAATAACAAAAAAAATTAATAAAACAAGTTAAAACTCATTTATAAAAGCACTTTCATAACGTCTACTGATTCTAAAAATATGAATCTTACAAAAATGTTTAAGTCACAATAAAACTGATAATATTTTAATCTTTTCTTATCTTGAACTACTGACATTTTGTAAATGTGAAAGAATAAAACAAGAATAAACACAAAATTATTATATTCATTGCAAGTCTCTAAAAGTTGGTTAATTAAAGAAACCCCAACTTTTAACAGGTTGTACTTCTTCGTCTTCTTTGTCTCTCACTTCATTTGTTTCTGTTGTGGTTGCTGTAGTATCTTCTTTATTTTCAGTTGTGGTTTCCTTACTATTTTCTTCTACAGTTTTTTCATTGTCTTCGTCTGTACTTCTTGCTTTTTCACTTCCATTGATAGGTACTCCATTTAGAAAATCAATTCTAAATTGTGGATTTTGCTTCGTGGGTTGGAAACTTCTTGTAATAACTGCACTCACTGGTTTGCTTTGTACAACAGAATTGCTGGTAATTGCTCCATGAGTAACCGAATAATTACTTCCTGGAGATCTGCTGGATTTTGGGAGAATTGGAATATTCTTGAAAAAATCTTCATTGTCGTCATCAATAATTTCTACTGGCACATTGGCATATTCATCTTGCTTATTTGAATTTAAAATCCCTTTTTGGCCTGATACACTATCGTCATCGATGATTTCTACAGGAACATTAGCATAAGGATCTGAAGATTTTTTCGTATTGGAATAGAAATTTATGTAGGGATTTAGGTATCTTCTAGAGTTGTAGTTTGTGTAATAAGGTAAGGAATAGGGCGTGTAATATGGTTGCTGAATATAACATGGCAAATATTGACAGTACGAAGTCGACTGTACATTACCACAAGATGATCTGCATGGTGGTCGATAAATATACCCTTGATTATTCACAGGATACGGGCGAAAGCTTCCACCATAAAAGTTATATGGATAAGAGGAGTAACCATTATATTGAGTAAAACCACAAGTGAATAAAGTAAGTAGAAACAAGCCGAAATAATTTATATCACTCATTTTGCGTCTATTTAGTTTTACTTTCCCATAGGAACTGTTTCTTTCAGGAAAAAAATCGAATTATCACCATTTCAGTGACCCAAGTAACCTGTTCTTAATGTCATCTTATCCATAGTAAATATGTATGACGCATTTAATCTTATCATGTCACAGAAAAAGCGACCTCAATTTACAAAAATAAAGCAGGAAATACAAAGCACTTNNGTTGTCTGTTTTTGAGATTCACTTGATCTTTTTTAAAAATCATTCCGGGTTAGATGTAAAGTTTTTGAAGAGATTATTTTCTTGAATTTAGTAATATACCATGTGTACATCTTATTCTTTATCAAAAGTCAAAAAAAAAATTGTTAAACAAATTCAACTTAATTTTTTTTTTTAATAGATGACTTTGAAAACGTTAGCGTGGCCTTTGTACCACTCTCAACCAACGTTAAAGTTCTTCTTAAATTTTTTATTTTACAACTGATGCTTAAAGTGCTCTACATTAACTTCTTGGCAATAATGAATGCGTTGAACATAATTTTGTAACGAATCAATTAAAATATTAGGACCAATATTCGCAATTTCAGTTCTTCTGGGTTCTTCTAATTTTTCGATCTTGAGTGGCCTTTTGACATAAACTTGATTTTTCACATAATCCCACAAGAAAAAATCAAGCGAAGTCATTCCGCGAAATGTTTCATCTTAATATTAGTGTACTTAATGTCCAAATGAGGTGGTGCTCCGTCTTGACGAAACACTGGGATGGCCCGATTTTCGTAGTTTGGGAATATTTGTTTAAGTCTGAGACCAATGTTGACCAATAATACAACACCAAACAATTTTTGGTAGAAGTTGCACATGAACCTACTCCATTCAACGTGGATTTCTGTATGACGGTTAACATGTCTATTTAAGTAGAAAGTTGACAGGGAAGAGCACACGATGGATAAAGTTGACGTCCTGGTTTATCTTATCCATCATTGTTTCACAAAATTCAATGGTGCGATCAAAGTTGTCTTCACTTTATTCTTGCAGCAATTGAATTTTGTCGGAATGATACTTTCAGCGTTTTATTATTTTTTGAACTGATCTCCTACTCGTGTTGTGGTTCAAAGCCAACTGCTGCACCAAAGTCTCTAGATTTTCTATTATTTCTAATATAAGATTAAATGAATTTTCATCATTTGTGACAATTTTTGTTCGTCCACATTTTGGACTTTCTTTAATAGTTCCAGTTTCATTAAACTAATTAATAAAACTCATTAATATTTTTGAGACGGTTGACCTGGAGGCTGGCTCTCGATTCGAATAACTTTTATTGAAAGACCTACAACTTTATTTTCTATTCCCATATCCAATCATCATAAAAAATTCTGTTCGCTCAATTTCACATTTTTACAATAATTAATTGCTTAAAGTGCAAAGAGCAAAGAGGGCTTAACGAATCACCTTGATAGATTCCTCTCTTTATGGATATTGGTTTGGATTTTAAAACATTATTGTCTATAGATAAATTTTAGGTTACACACCAAAATTTCATGATATGTGATAAAAATTTAATTAAAGTGTCATTAATTTTACAAATTTAAAGAACTTTGATAATCTATGAATGAGGAATTGAATTAAGCCTTCATTTAGTTAATAAATCCTATGTGTATATTTCCATTGTTTTTCCTAGCTTGTCCCATTATTATTGCATCTATTGTTGATTATTTCTTACAATCAAAAGAATTTTGAATACAATCCCTTCGCTCCTCATTAATATTATTGAATCTTTGACAATGACTGTAAATTATTTCTGTGATACAAGAGATATACATATATTTTATATGACGGCCTGGAAGTCGGAGCGTGTGAATCTTTAAACTCGGTGGATCTTTAATTTGTGTGGATCTTNNTAATGAAGGGGGGCTATGCGTCCCCCACAACCCTTTGAGCTATATTGCCCATTAACGAACTCAGATTTGCGAATTTGATAAAGAATCCGTACACAAAATTTGAACTCGATAGGTTAAAGCATTCTCACCTAATCGACGTGATGTCCTAGAGGACCAGGAGAGAGCGAGCGAGTCACATGGACAAGATCAATAGCGCTCCTCACTAATGCTCGTCCGTTAAAATTGGTAAGCAAGTGATGAGTCTATATTTTGAAGGGTCTCTGATATCTGGGTCTTTAGGTTTAAGGTGAGTTATTCCACAGACCAAAAATTTGGGAAAGGTATTAGGTTGTTCTATAAACTATTTTAAACGTTTAAGTAAATATTTACATATACATATAAATATTTTATTAAAAAAATTGTGAATTCGGTAGCCTTCTGGAGATTTCCAATTATGAGTTTCATTAATGTTTTTGGTTTTAGTTTTCAAGTGTAATTTTAATGTTAAAATCATTACTGTTATTTGCAATTTTGTTTTTTATATTATCAATCCATTCGGCATCTATATTATATTAAATATTATTAGGCCATATATTTGCCCAATAATTTGTTAAATCATTTAAGCTGATTACTCTACTCCATTGTTACTTAAATTTTGTTTATCCGTAAAATTTTTATAAAATCTTTTTCCATTATTTTCAAATTTTTTATTTTCATATTTTCTAGGAATTGATTCTTTGTATCCTTTTTTTT
>QDEB01113605.1:0-10678 GCA_004193795.1 Asbolus verrucosus | reverse complement strand
CGAGAAAAACCAAAACGCATAAAAACGATTATCGATGACAAGTGACAGATGACAGATACCACCACCACCATTATTTTCCTACACTGTTATTAATTTTAAATTGTAGTCATGGCCAACTCAGCCCAGGTTTTTGTTTTTGAACGCACGTTACTTATTTAATATTCTTACAAGAGCTAGCAGATATTACTATCAGTTATATTTTTGATGCAAACAACCACACAAATTATTATGGAAAAAGGGTAGCAAACGTTGGTAATCATGAATCAAGACAACATTCATTGTGGCCGGAAACTACATAAGTGCCCTACGAAATCACGTCAAGTAACTGGACACAATTGTTTCAAAAACAAAAATAACAAAGAACAAATTGGAACAAAAGAAACAATTAAAAAAATCAAACACTCAGGCAAAAAACGGAAAATTGTAAGTTTATAGTTGAAACTTACCAAAAGTGCGAGAAAAAAGAGAAAAATTATAGACAATGTTCATATCACTCGTCTAAACGAAAATATCTTTTAAATATTATCAACAAAACTTGAAAGAAAATTTTGTTTACATAAAAATTGAAAAACGGCTTTAGAATTTAAAATAAAATTGTAAATAACGTAGAAGGGTAACAAACAATACGTTTATTCTACACAATATAAAAACAGGTTTTTTGCACGATGACCGACCATTATTTCACATAACACCACAGTTTCCTTATTAAATCGAAGTTATATATAGTTTTATTATTGATACACAATATATTTTCATCATTTCCATGTGTAGTAGTACTTTAAATGCACTCCCATATATGTGCAATAATAACGTTTTACATTACTGAACATGTAGAAGCTCAATTTTTCCTCCACAATACACAAAACCACAAATTGTTTCTCACTAATTTGCCCTGTCGCAATAAAGCACACACGTATAAAGTTAGTCATGTTATTCAATTTTCCGAACTTTTATTATCCACTGATTCATGTTTCTTCCGATAAACGCATCCGTCCTTTCATTCCGAATGTTTCATTCAATCTATAACTAATCTTCACAGGCCACTCTCTCGCTGACCTCTTTATAAGCATCTTTTTCTTCTACCCTAACTTCGGTCCAGTATATGGCTTTCAATTCATCACATCGCTCCCAAGGATAAACACTTTAAAATCTGCACGAACCTATTCTAAAAAATCAATGAAATAATTCCCCAATATCCGAAGAAGATTAAATTTGAAGGATCACCCTTCTCAATTTTTTTTTTTATGAAAGTGGTTGTAGAAAAATCGTTGCTGCCTCTTATCATATCATATTTGTACGATCCTCATGCATAATTCAAATTCTCATAAATATGTATCTGGGGAAAACTAATGTACAATTAAATTCTTATACAGAGTCTGAAACGAAACACTGAATAATGATAATTGCAGTTGGTTGTGACATTAAATCAAGGCTACAACACTACCACAATTATGCGGAAGTCCACATGCGAGAAGTTGGGTGGCATAAAAAGTGCAATTTATTATAATGACACGAGAGTGCTCTTATTACCTACAGTCCTGATCCACCTGTATTTTTTGTTCAAAACCTATTTTAATACTCCTATCTGTAAACTACATTTGGTGCTGAAACAAACACCATTAACAGCTGAGAATGCACTGTACATTCATGTATATTGAAATTATTTTCAAATCAAATCAAATCAAATCGTCAATGATCTGATTGCGTCATATTAGTGATTTCACAAAAAAATTATCTCGTAATGCAAAATTGGTAAAATTCATTAAATTTTCTTTTTTAAAACTTTAATAGAAAATTCTGTGTTCACATGTATGTCAACGATATTAGGATGCAAGGGTGTTAAATTGATGTCAATTTTCATGCTAAACAGGAGATTTTGGAAAAACAAGTTTGTTCCCTTTGTATGAAATTATCTGTTATGGAGTTAAGCGATAACAGTGAAATTCTCCAATTTTCTACGGCAATGTCAATTTTGGCAATCAGTAATAACAATAATAAGGACTCTATTTAGTAAAAAAAAATATAAGATTTAGTTTTGCAAAAAATATTCATACACGTTATTGTTTCTACAGACTGAACCAGATTTTTTAAACCTAGCGGACTCTATTGTTATGAAAAAACATCGCTAAATGAGACTAGGTGATAAAATAATTGCACTGAAATGGAATTTGTCGGAAAAATATTTCCATTTAAATTTTTGTACTGAACAAATTGCATCGTATTGATTCTGTTAGTGGATTAGTGTAGCAGTCTGCATAATAATGTCGTGGAAAATAAAAGTCAATTAATTTTCAACATCTTGAACTTTTTGCTTGGATCTCGGCCGCAAAAGTGGAAAACTTAATCATCGTTTGATTTTTAAAGCAACTTTAATTATGAATAAAGAATTAATTTATATTCCCATTAAGCAACATTATCCTCATAATAGTAACATAAAACTTCCTGAGGATGAATTCAGATTGATCTTTGAAACTCACGAAAAAAGTCTGTCAATTTACTTTAACTCTGGTTAAATTTTAAATTACTAGGGCCACCTAATTAAATTAAATTGTAATAATGCCGATTGTTACTTGGAAGATAAAATATGTAATTCGTTTGAAATTAAGAAAAATATACCATCTTTTAAATTTGTATCAAATCTATAACCTACAACAATTATTCTTATTTTTGATCTTACAATTAATAAATTTAAATAATTTTCTCGTTGCTGTAATTTCTGCCGATTACTGTGTACATGTTTTCAAAAGACTATTGGGATCTTGAAACTTCAAATTCAACAGGACCCTGATTAATTTTTAAAAATTCCCTCATTTATTTGTTCTATAAACTATAATGACATTACAATAGTTTGCTAGCATTAAGACAAACATGCAAGCAACTCTTTACATATTCTGAAAGTTACTAACCCAACCTCTAGTAAAAGATTCTTTTAATTTAAAAAATGAATAATGCTTGAATTTATTACATTCTTAATTTATCTGACTATAGAAATAGGATCTTTATTACGAACTGTCACTGTCACGAAAGCACAAATTCAAATTTGATTTCAAATTTTAATAATGCTTTTTCTCATAAGAAGTAAGTTATCATTTGAGAAACTCTTGGAATATATTAAGCAAAATGACATTAAGTAATTAATTTGTACATTTGAGAAGACTTTACATCCTGATAAAAACAGTATCAAACCAAAGCTCGTACTCGATATGGAAAAATTTACCAAATTACTGTCGAGGTCCCTTTTACCCAACATTGGAAAAATCGATTGGGATGATTTTGTTTACTTAAAGAAAAACTAAGGTCAATTTGTTCTGACGATAGGATCAATTACATTGAAAGGTCAGCAACTTAAAGACTGTATCACGTTTTGGTTCTCTTTACCAAATGAAAAGTAGTGTTTCGTTTCAATGAGTAAAGTAAGACAGTAACATCTTACCAAGTCAACAACTTGAAAAGCTTGTAATGCACTTGATTTTCTCTTAAATTTTTTTTTTTTGTTTATCTGATAGTTTTTGCACTTACAATATTAGAAGGCATATGACCGAGCCATTGGAAGAAGTGGTTTCCATCCAGCGACTGAATAAAGGTAACCACGCTCTAGGCAGTAAACGCGCTCTTGAGTAAAGGTGCAGGCAATTCGTGAAACGCTTGTTAAATTGTAGTGGTCTAGCCCACATTGCCATCCACTTTTGAGTTGGAAAGCGGACTCGTGTAAAACGCCAAACGAAATTGACAGTTATCGGGGATCAAACCACTAAAGAGTTTCATGGATTCAGCGGCTGTTATTTTATTCGGGAATAATTTACCAGAAAGTCCGGTTTTTCAACCCCACAAAAAGTCGAGTGGAAAAGTTTCTCCACTGATACACAAACGAGGGAAATTTTTGTTCTTGGTCTCGCAACTGCAGTAAAAGAGCGGATGATGATAAGTTAGTGCCCGCTCAGAAGACGTTATATATAGTGAAACTTTTAATTATTATGGAGGAGTTTGAGGTGGAACCGTTTAAAAATTCACCAGCATATTTACCCGAAAGTGTTGCGTCAACATAACCGGGCCGATCTCATCTGTATGTTGGAGTCCAATTAAGAAAGGCTTACATCCTTGTGAATTCTTCATCAGCTTCCTCGTAAATAGTTGATGGCCAAACGTTGAGGGCCAGATCACAGCGTTGTGTTGCAAGAGAGCTTGCAACCTCCTGTTCCGTTGCACATATTGCTTTGCATTTTTAATGTCATCAGAGCCGCGCTGGATTTCGTTCGGATTGGGCTCCGACGAGAAATAACCTCGCCCTTCAGTCGATGGCCCTGTAATTGACTTGAGGAGCTGGAAATCGCAGCGAATCGGTCTTTAATTAGATCTTGCGGGACGAATCTCCATTTAGGCTAATCTTCACCGCTCCGTCGAGTTATTAACGCCAGGTGCCGAGGATCTGGCTAGCTTAATTGAAGCTTTATCCAGGTGTATCTACTTCATTTATTTACAAACGAACGCTTCTTTGCGCCACCATGTCCCGATAAATTAATGTGCCATTGCAAATGCCTCGCCCCCTAATTAAAGTTCGGAGGAATCTGGCAGTTGCACTTGTCCTGGAAACGTGCCTTCATAACATTGAAAGACGCAGTTTCACAGAGGAATTGTGTTGGTTCGCATAACTCAGGAGTTTACGGTAATTAAATTACACGGTGTTAATTTCGTCGGATGTGCCGGATCCAACAGCCTAAAGGTTTCGCAATATCCGACCGCTATCATCTTTATTAAATGCATAGATGGATACCCCTGGGATGGATCCAAAACATACAGTAGTGGTGTGTATAGATGAGACAGTAATTATGTCGGGTCAGCTACACAGGCCAGGCACGATAAGGCAGGCAACTCGTTAATAATCCGGTCACTAAATTATCATTTGTGCCCCCCCCGACTGAGTATTCCGAGTTGTAAACCGCACTCGCCCCAAACAACCCGCACTTTTTAATTTCCCCTGGAAATACCATGCGTGTCCACAGAATCACACGGTGTAAGATTCATGCACGTCACAGTGAGTAACCTGAGTCATTTCTCACAGCAAAAAGGCAAAAAGCCGCCAGATCCAATTACAAGAAGAATCTAGTTTTGGTGGAAATTACATTTACATAAACAACTTTACTGAAACAACAAACATAATAACGCACAAAAACAACGTTGTGGGTATCACAAGGCTGTAGGCAATATTAAAACAACTCTAACGTAAAAAGCTTTGCGCTCTTAGCATAATACCGAAAATGTGAAAAAAATTCACGCGGCTCTGAGTTCTAAAACTGGTTGGAAAATGATGCGGTAATTGAAATGGAAAAGTGCGAGAATCAAAAAGGTGCTGAATCCGTAACCTCTAAACTCTTCGTACAATAACAGAGATTAATGAGAAAAAAATTAATAATGTTAGTTAAGAACACTCCATTCCACATGGAAGCTTTTGCTGAAGTTAAACAGATGCCTAGAAAAACAACAGTTTCAATGTGATCATCTCTAAAGTACAGTGACTCTAAAGTAAAGTGACTCTAAGTGACTCTAAGACAATAAGGCAATGAAGTAAGAACATTTTTCTATTACCACGACAGACTCTATTAGCTCTAATAACATTTAGTTATAACGTTACCCAAAAAATGTATCTTTAACACTGAGAAAATGTAGATTTAACATTAATTCAAATAAATAAATTTTGACTAATTTAAATAGCTTTTGAATGCGTTTTAGTATTTTTAAATTTTTAAATTTAAGTGTTCACAGTTAGTTATTCACTACTACAAGTTCTTTGTTTTTCAGATCCTGTTCCCCTTTTTCCTAAATCCATTCTTATGTACTAAACGGTATTTCTATTGTATTTTAAGGTTATTTCAAACCTTTCATCTGCATATATGAGAATTTTTTATCTTGAGCTCTTCCCCCATGCTCCTGGAATCTCGTTTCCTTGTTCCGAATTTGTCTTACCGACTCGATCTGTTTATAATAGTTTAACGAATGATAACCTGTTTTGATATGTCTCCAGCGGTTCCAAAATCTGTTCAAAGCACATATCATTGGAAAATATTTTTTTCTTAATTTATTTTTACAATATTATTTTAGCCCATTTGATAAGTATATCAATAAAATCTACATTTATAAACAATAATTTATTCGACGAGAAATTAGTATCGTAAATAATTCAGTCTCATCATCAGATTAAAACTATGAAAATATTGTTAATTCCTATACATTTACTTCGTTTATAAGAACCAAAATTATAATGAATATGTAATGTAAGAAAAACAAAGTTTACAACTACCTAATAGTGTAATGATGAAAATTCTAAAAAACATCTTATTAAAATTAAAACTGGGTATATTTACATTTATATTTTAGAGATATACAAGTCAATGTAACTAAAACTGATTTAAATAATTTAAAATGAGGTTGGTTCAATTACTGCTCTTTACGTGGAAAAGTGATTTTAAATTTATGAAAGCATACTATCGATACTCCTTGTTTATTTACTGTAAAAATTACAGAGCATGACTGGGATTTGCAATCCGATTTTTACAACGCGTGTGTAAGGTCGAGAGACAATTGTATCTGAACATATTCTATGTAACATAATAACTAATTAGCATCTAGTGGCTATTTCGAATAATTCTCTTATAATTTTTTACGTCGTATTGTCTTAATGAACAACATCTATTTCAAAGGTCACATTGAGATAATATACCCAGCTCACTTAAACAATAAAAAATGTGTGGGGAAGGCCGCTCCTAAACTAATAATAGAAAGGAAATTATATATATATATATAAAAAAAAACAGAAGAATATTAACTTCATTTATAATCCAAGTCTTTTTCTAATACCTTATATATCTGTGTCGTCTAGACAATATTAAATATATCCTCTAATATGATACGTTAAAAGTGTAAAAGACCTAGACACCTAAGTTTAAAAAGTCAAAGATAAATTATCTTTACTTCAAAGAAAAATAAATAACAATGTCATCATCAAAATTTGACAATAAACGTTAATCATAAATTTTGTTAATTCAAACGGGGGTCAGTCTGAAATAGTTCAGATTAACGAGACTTTACCGTAATTGATAATTACCAAACAATATCATATTTACATATATTTTATGTAGGTTCATGTATATACACATTACACATTTACTTCTCCATGTAATTCAAGTTTAGCTTCTAAAAATTAAAGGATTTATCGAACCAAAGCTGCCTGGATTAATTTGAGCTATAAGACCACAGTTTATCAACAATCAGAATTCTGAGAGAAAATTAAGGGTTCTTGATACCTAAAAGCTTTAACTTTCTCCAACTTTTCCCCGAAAAGTCAGTGCTGACTTCAGCATTCGAACTGGTACGTGGAAGGGAGACAACATCTTTATTATTTATGTTTTGATTTAGTATGTGCTCTGAAGAAATACATAGCCCACATCACCGTCTTATACAGCAATAGTTTGTCTCGGTTCAATAAAAATTTCAACATCGAACTGTACATACATTTCTTGTAGAAAGGAAAATTTATTTTCTCAAGTTTGGCAACTTGTCATACGTCTGACCAGTTGCAAAATAAGGTTCTCAAGTGTGACTGCACGTTCCATTGTGTAAATTTTCATAAGTTAATATTGATTAACTGAATGAACCTGAACTGTTGCTGAAATCCTTAGTTCAGCAAAAATTTGTGCGTATTTATGACTTACGGGATTATATGTTTTATTGCGTAAATTTTCACAAAAAGTCAATATTGATTAAACGAATCATATGGACCTGAACTGTTACTGAAATTCTTTAATTCAGCAATAATTTAAACATATTTATATGTGGTAAACTGGGAAATATTTACTAAGAAGGATAAAGATGAATTAGTAGATAAGGTGTGCACCAGAAAAATATATACCATCCTTCCTAACAGAACTTTTTCAAACGTTGTAGGTGAACATGACAGTAAAGCACTAACCCACAACAATGTTGTCTTCCTTGAATTTTCAATTTGGAGAAAAATAAACTTTATGATCTTCACTTCATTTTTATGAAAGTAAACCTACGAAGAAGTGAAGCTAGTCGATTTTCATAAAAGTAAAAATGGTTTCATACAATTAATATATTTTTCTAGCTGTTAGAACTAAGTTATCTAAAGTTTGTATAAAATCAAAATATTTGTACAGAAATACATTTTAAGATGTGAAAACAACCGTCATAATGGACACCGGTACAGTGGTGCCATTTCAAAGTCAAAAAACTGTTATCCAACTGTGGAGCGTTTTATTTTTAGCCACCTGTACCAGTGGCGTAGTAATTTTTATTCAAATGAAACAGATAGCACAAACCAGATCGGAATCTTGTAAAAATTGCCTTTTTTCCGGAAGAGGAGCCGTCAAAGAAAGCAGCCAAATTCCGAAGGCACTTCCATGTATAATGTATTTGATTTAGCATACCAAATTGCAGCGGCAAGGCAAATTCTCGTATTAAATTCATTTATCATGTAAGTAGTGCGCTGAGCGAACTCGTGTATTGTGGTCAGGGTTGGACTCGGTCGAGAGGGGCGAGTTGTGATTCTCATTTCCCGGCACGGTATGAATAATAGGCGACTCGTGTTAAACTAATAGGAGCATATCTGAATGCCAGCCAAGTCAGAGAATCGGGCCTAATCGGCAACGTCATCGCTGAGCTCAGCTGCCATATTGCTCGATGGAGAAATTGTGTTATTAAATGTTTGCAGCAAGCTACTACGGTACAAGACTGTTCGGTTATTATGCAAATTGTTCCCCGTGAGAGATATCAGATTAGCGAGATCTAATTGTTGCGATTGAGCTAATGCGGCAACATTGCCTTAATTATGGCACTATACGTTTCCTCGGTGGGTGTGGCGTCTGGTGGATGCGCCGGCTTTCAATATACATGTATATGCGGATGGGCGTATTACATAAAAAAATTCACGTGAGAGATATAAAAGCCGGGGCGATATTTCACGATTAGGCTTGGATGTATGAAATGCTGTTGCGAAGAAATAGCTTCTTTTTTAGTGGCGGAGTGGCGATATTGATGAAGTGAATACTTATGCAAAACGTGGTGTATTTGTATGCCATACTGCAATACCCACAGCATGCATATTCCATTGGCCGGTATTAGCAGTACGGAGAAGTTCGCGAAATGTCGGACATAAATCACGAACACTGGAATTGTAGGAGACTTGTAATCTCCACTAGGTCGATTAAAACTGGTGTACTCTCTTAGTTGTGAGGCCGCATAAATCTAGATTTGTCTTTTTCTCTTCTCCTTGCGCACCGCATAGACTTTGTATATTCCACTGACTCAGCCTCACGAAATAATTGAACTTTCATGCTTTGTGTTGACGCCTTTGAAATAAATGGACCTGTTATCTAATTAGCAACCCCATGTAATAATTAGAGCGTGTTCTGGCCTGGATGCGGTTTCTCTGCCCTCATACCTTTGGACGGTCAACACAATTACACGAAACCGGACATCTTGCGCTCGCTGACGCCGAAGTCGTCTGGATGCCTCGGGGTTTCTTATGTGCCACACATTCGAAGAAATTTGCATCATCCTCCAAACAGGCTTTAGCTTTCCGGCTGGGCTCGAAAATAATTCGATACCGGAGTTTCAACAATTGAAAATAAAAATAATTGGTCTGTCTGCATACAATGCTATAACAGAGGTTTTTAATTGTTCGACTTGATTGATATACTGAAATGAAACTTTATAGCGAAACAATCTTTAGTTTATGTAAAAAATATGTAACGTAAACTTGACGTTCCCCCTTGTTTTGTATCAAGTTCAGTTTAATCACTGGCACACTTCATATTTCCTTTGTAATTACTCGACATATACAAGTAAAAAAAAGTGTTAAGTGATTATGTGCTCGATAAAAAATTTTCATTTTTATTAGTTACAAAGAAGGGTGGTAATAAATTCTGAATGTAAAAATGTACAATTTTGAGTCCAAATTTTTAAGATGGAGGGGATAAATACTAGAAAGCGCAATTACACTTACAAGCACTTGACATCAATTATATTTATACACCATATTTGATTAACTTTTGCATAATTGTTGTGAGTGAATGGTTCATATTGCAATAATTTGGGCATATTCAGACATATTTTGTGATTTTGATTGCTTTTATGAGTTACGAACTTTCCGGGCATATTTAAATATCATTAAGATAATTATTGTATTCAACATGTTTTGCTAGATGTACTTTAAGGTCAAATTCTGCTATAAAATATCAGAAAAGTGCACGCGTGGGTGAGTTACGTGGTAGTTTTGTACTTGGCTGGCAATTCCTATGTTTCATTTCAAATATGACTCAAATTGAGCTGGACTTGCAGCCAGTTCCCAGATTTTATTGTACTGAACCAAGGTTAGGGTTTAGTTGCTTAAATTAGATGTCCTAAGATTTGAAGAGAATTAATATTAGTATTATTAAAAGAAATTAATTTCAAAACATTTCATATTTCAAAGTACTCCTTACAGCAGTAGAACTTCATTCGAGATTTGCAAAGTAAGATTATTATTGATGTGGAAAAACAGTTTTCAAAGTAGGATAAATGAATATTAGGTGCAGAATCTAAAATTACGTTAAAATATACAGACTGTTTCGTTTGAGATTAACAATTCAAGATTACATTAATTTTAAATGACAATTTACATATA
>QDEB01113556.1:0-10061 GCA_004193795.1 Asbolus verrucosus | reverse complement strand
CAGCTAGGCACATGACTTAATTGTTTAACAGTGTACAACGAGAGACGCGATTATTGTTCACTTTCGCCTTATGTAAATTAAGTCATGCAAACATAATCCACTTCTTCAGTTAATTAATTGTTTATCAAAAACATGGTTGCTATTTCAAATCACAAAGTAAAAATTAAGATATAAAAAGTGAATGTTTGTTGTTGGCATTTAACTAAAAAAATCTCTCACACGTTAATTAATTAGACTTGAATGCTCTTCTCGAAGTTTTATTGCTGCTAATTATTGCCGTCAAAATTCGAGTAAAGAATACAAAAATTGTTAGCATCCGGTCAATGGTAAGCGACGAAATTATCATCATTAAAATATTATTCGGTTCATAATGCTAATTAAGTGGATGTGCATGCGATTATACAAAAAATATATTCACTTTCATCATTTCACTTCCTTTGTAATGACATCCGAAAAGTGAGGCGGTTGGTATAATTTTCTATTGTTCAGATCGTAATTCCCTTTTCGGTACAACTAGATGTAGGAACTGAATTTTCAGATGAAATGGGCCTACAAATCGAGGTTTCTGGTTTCACCAAAAATAAGTGAAAAATTGCAAAATTTAACTAAGAAGAATGCTGTAAATGTTAATCGTTAACTGTGTGGCGGTATCTTCATTTCCCCACTTTTTGTCAATTGTTTCGTAAACACCTAGAACGAAAGTTACAGAGTTAGCTATTTGGACTAATAATGAAAGTATCTAAAATTTGACCCGACCTTGAAGGAGAGTTTCACACATTTAGATAACAGTTTTTTGTGGAACTTTTTTAAGTCAACATGTTCAGTTAAGAAATAATAAAATAAACAAGAGGGACCTAAAGTAGGTGTTCTTATATTAATTCGATGTTATAAATAATTATATATATTATTATTGTTGCAGTTCGAAAAATAAACTGTTAATTTAAATTTGTCCCGTTTCTTTTTCATTTTATCTTCCTTTATTTTCTCTAACATTTTTGGGTTTGGCGTAGATCTTTTTTGAGTTCAAAGGAATTTTTATGTACTATTCTGCAATTTTTCAATTTTTTCTTTTTATTTCCGTTCTAATTCAGCACATTTTTTCTTCTTATGGTTTCTTTTTATCAGAGAAGATAAGAGCTTTTACTTGGTAATGATTTTATCTCGTCTAGTTCTACCCATCTTTTTTCTTTTTTCTCTCTCGTTTTGAAATGTCATTCCTTTCGACTTTTCAGCAGTGACAGATTTCTTGGCAATATCCTCAATATTCCTTTATTCGTTCGTTTTATTGCTACCATTTTCAAGAATGTTGCTATCATGATTTTCTAACCTTGACCATGACTCGCTTTAATTTATACACGGCCACTTATACTTCCGTAATCATGACTGTTCATGAGCCATCAAAACATTTTACAATCAATATCTTTATTTTGCATCATTTCTGAAGCAAAATAGCCTCGAACGAAAGTTACAATTAGCTATTTAGATTAAAAATGAAAGTATCTTGTTAAAATTTTATACTGATGACCTTGTAAGAGTATTTGGTGGATGTAAATAATGATTTCATCAGTTGGAAGTGTAACATTTTCCGCTAATTGAAAACTGAGAACGTTCCACAACGACAAAAATTTAATGAGAAATACAAAAACACATTTTTTGTAGCATTTAGCTAGAAAGGAAACACATATTAGCTTATCCTGAAATGGAAATCAATGAATAATGGATGTGACAGGCATGAAAGGAAACAGCAGTCTTAGGGGAAATTAAAAAAAATCACATGAGAGCTTTTTGTAGTAATTATTGCTGTGTCTATTGTGACCATCAATGGCAAACCGGTGGTTATTTCGCTTCAAAACAATCGTTTTCAAGCAGCTATTAATAATCATGACAGGAGCGATCTATCTTAACCGCATAAATAGCCCCAGTTAGACACATCCAAATCTAAAGTCTGAAGAAAGTGTATTTTAAAAAAACGGAGATCTACAATCCTTTTTCTCGACACACATAAATCGATGGCTGTTACCGATTTGTACCATATAAGGAATAGCAAAGACACGCAGACTGACCCGTGCGAACCGTGGGTGTTTTGCTCTCACTTTTCACGATTGGAACAATAAAAAAAAGTCATCGGCGATGAGATTTCGATAATATCCTTTCTCTGAGTGTTCTCGATTTTTGTATATTGAAATATTGAAGTAAAATAGTGATAATAAATATTAAATTTACTCGCCTTTCGATCGAGGAAAGAGGGAAAAAAAGTAAATAAAGTTGTCTAGTGAATCACACAACTTTCCGATGAATTTTAAGCTCAGTGCAGAGAAAGTCAATAAATTAAATCCTTGTTGTTACCAACAAAAACTCGTTTCTTCCTTGCCGCCTTTGTGCCAACGATGAAGGAGCTTAGAGGAAGATCTGGAGGTTAATAATGGATCATTAATTGCAATTATTTCTAAAACCGTGGATTTACGTTTAATGGCNNTGAATTTTTGAAATTCTCACGTTTCTGACCAGCATGTGAATGTATAACGCATTTTTTTCTCTTCCTTTTCTTTTCGACACTGTCTCTAGCCTAGAGGACAAACCTTCACTCACTTACAGAATCAACAAGTCATTCATTCAGTTTACAATTTACAATTTTTTTATGTCCTACAATGGCGACACTGTTTAGAAATTAATTGGGAAAAGCGAGAAACCGATAATACTGAAAAAATGGTATATATGAAATTATTGTTTTAGCAGTGATTTATGTGAAGAGGAAACGGAGAAAAAAATCATCACCTATCCAAGGCTGAAAAGTATTTCCTGTGAAATTTAATGGCGTTTAACAATTAATAAATCGGCGAAAATTGTGGGAATCACAATTTTCTCAATCACCAGGTGGGGGCAATGCTTTTCATGTGATAAATTTTACGTGATTATGTTATCTAACTGGATATGTAGCGGCTGACTGATGACTTCCGGTTAAAATTTCGTTTTCATTCATATTTACTCTCAATTTTATGGACACTTTTTTCAATAAAAAAACACCGTTTCTAATTAATGCTGTTTTGAGAGCACGTTTTATTTCTTTTTTTTTATCTCAAATATTTTTACTTATGATAATTCTTCACTCTAAAAAAATAGAGTAACATATAAGAAATAATATTTATTATCAGCAAGAGAGTAAAAAAATGAGAAGGGAAAAATGTGGAGGATAGCAACAGAGATAGAATTAAAAATCAAAAATAAAAAGGAACAAAATAAACAACATGTAAGTTAAAAAAAAATGAAAGAAAAACAACGGTAAATATGTCAAAAAAAATTATAAAGTGAGTGAGTAAATTAATGTCAATAATAAACAAAACATGGAAGGAACAAAAATTTTCAGAAGAACTGAAAGAGGGTATTATATGTTCAATATACAAAATATATATGTTCATATACAAAAGGAAAACACGGAGAAAATATAAAAACTCTTTTAATCACAAAGAAAATACGCAATAGTTCTTGAAAAAAACTATAAAAAACATTGGACCATACTGAGAGAAGCATAAAAAGAAAAAAAGATTGTAACGAAGAAGAGAGCTACGGAAAGAGGTTAGGAGAAAATGATCCGGAATGGATGAAACAAATAATAAAAATAGAGAATGGAATGAAAAAAATAGTTTATTTTATTTTAATTAATTGTGACTTGTATTAATTTAGATGAATTTTCTTCTATTAAATCTGACAACTTCATGATAATGTTTCATTTGTTGTATCTCGTGATTGATCGATTCTTTAAACATTTGTTCGTCGCCCGAATGTAATTGTTCACCTGCGAACATGTACTGTAGATGCTTTTTGAAATAAGTGAAACTTTCCTTCCGTTCGGTATGTACTCAATATATCATATTGAAGGTTTTAAAAATGTTAAATTTAAATATAGAAAACTTGTAATCTAATATATTATGCAAAGATATGCGAGACTGAAATTACAACTTTTGGGGCCGTTGCCATTGCCGCTGCGGTACATAAATTATAAGAAAAAAACACCTGCAGTTGTCAATGTGAGAGTATTTATGTGAATGGGCTAGTGTGAGAAATTCTCAATTACGAATTGTCTACTTATCTATTTCGATCGAATTTTATTGAGCACATTCCAATCACATTATGTGCAAATCAAATGCTGTTTCCATAAGTCACAAATTTTCTTTTCACACTCGCAGTTTCTTTCCCGATGATCTTGCACAATACCAGTCGATAGGTGGGCTCCCAGAGACAATCTTGTTGTTACACACAGAAAGTAATTGTACCATAACCCATTTGAAACTTTTATTCCAAAGAACGTGCACTTGTAATGACATTTCGCGGACGCTCCCTGCTGAGTGAGATAAAAGGAAGTTCCATTCGCAAACGATTTAAGTGTTTCAGTGGTTCACACCCAGGGGTTAAGGCAGAGAAAGTAAACTGTGCAGTACATGAATTAAACCTTAATACACCCAACTATCACACAGATACTACAGATAAAATGATAAATGCGAGATCGGATTTTTTTAACACAATACGAAATTAGTATTGACCTTTCTGCTGATGGAACGAGTCGTGATTGAGACTTAATGAAACTTATCCACCATCGATCATAATAGTTTCACTTTCGAGCATGTGCGAAAAATTATTCTTTACTACTTCCATTCGTAATTTATATAATTAAAATGGCAAATCTTCGCTTAAAACATCATCGATCATTCAAACTCGACAATGGAGGTTGTAATACAGCTATCTTTGTTTTGGTTACTAGAGAATAATGATGGATTTCGAAACAAGTGCTCTGAACCACACCCCTGACCCCAAAAAATTGATCGTAAAACGAATGAAGAGTTTTGGGAGAAGTGAAAAATGTTCGGTNNTTAATTATTGTGTAACTTAATTCAGATCGAAACGAAGAAGCGTGAATAAGCTATAAGCTTTCAGCGTTTGCATACAAAAATGGAAATCCGTACTTAATTAGCGCTGCTAATATCGACCGATAAATCAGAAAATTATTCCTCCATCATTACAAATAATGACTTTGAAACCGTTTATAGCTAAAACTGACCTAAAATCTTTCGCCAAAGGCAGCGAATGTCAGTAAAGATATGGAACTATTGATAGTAATACAAAATGAATAAAAAAATTATGCAACCCTATAAAGGTGATTTGAATGCTTGTTAGTAAGTTCTTCGGGGGACTAGATGTGATTTTTAAGAGTGAAAGGAGTAGCGAGGCTATTGCAGGAAGGATAAAACATCGACAGGACTTTCACGCATTTTTCCGTTACCCTTAACAGAGATAAATACTATACAAATAACGATTTGATAGCCGAAGAAACGATAAAATATTGTAAAGAATGTCCATATAAGTTGATAATTTGCCATATTAATTCCTTCTTGATGTACGAACAAGACAAAAATCCAACGAAATGATTAATAATAATCAAGATAATCGAACTTTCTATACATTGACAGTACTGATAAATTAGCAACATTTAAGTTTGTGGAGAAAAAACACGTTGTCGTTGCGTAATTAGAACGTAGCAAACTTCGAAATTATGGAAATATCAATAGGCGAGCAAGACATAAACTTGAGGTTCGATAACCTCTTTTGGAGATTATGCGACGAACATCAATAATAATCCATTCGTGTTTATTATGTAATTCGCTTTGAATTTTTGTTCTTTGACCATTGAATAGTTTTTTAAGAAGCGACAAAATCATCACTAATTGCTTGTAACATAATTCTGTTACAGTTTAAACATTCATTTGTTCCTTTTGACTCTCATAATGTAGTTATGCAAGTAATAATTGTAGAATTTTCTACTCCAGTTACTAAGTATAACATAATGCAAGTTTTACAAATAAATTCTCCATCATCAATGTAATAATTTATGAATCCTTTAAACGATAGATTTAGTTTGCGCTAAATTAAGAAAAAGAGATCATCGACCTTCGTTCTGTATTATTTAACGATAACAACAATAGTTATGATGTGTCTAAATATGAAATTTTCGCAATTATGGGAATAACTTGCTTTATTGTGTTCAGCAAGTGGATAAACTCCATGACTTTGACCTCCGCTTGATCACAAATCCTAATACAAGAAAAACCTGTAAGATCACGCCTCTCGCAGCCATTTCTCAAATAAAATTCATTATTATTAGAATTACATAATTAGAAATCCCAGGTATTTGGTGTAGCACGATAGTTGAACAGATTGGTTCGTGCTAGTACAATCTTGTGTAACTCGTGGTTATAATTAAATTGCAGGATGATCTCGGCTATAGAGAACATATTAAAACAAGAAAACAGTAAAAGGATCGGAATAAAGTGGAGAATGGGGTTCCTAGGTCAGTGTGCACAAAAATGAAACTTTGAAAGGGCACTTAAAACGCGCCGCGTGCTATTAAAATGGTGTTGTTTACGGCTCACTGGGACTTACCATCATCAATGGCTTTTTGCTAATCGGAAACTCAAGAGGAAACAATGTAAAAAGTGATTAGTAATTTCATAACGATACATGTAGGTCAGTTATTGAAGAATTCAGTCATAAATTATTCATTGAAAATCTTCAGTCGGTGTAATGAGTGGATTATGGCATTTTAAACAGGAAGAGGCTGCTTTCAGAAGTGTAACACGTATTTGTTCCATAATCATGAAGTTTCGAAGAGGTCGAAATACGTCAAAACACTAAGTGGATTCAACTAATTTGTGTCATCGTTAATCCTTAAATTATTGTGAATCGTTACTGCTTTTCATTCTCTGTACACAATTACTAGCTTTTTCGAGGACTAGAACGGCGGGAATGAGGAAGATACCAGAACTGAAGAAGTTGAAAATAAACAACAGACGTAAAAACTCAGAAATACAGAAAATTCACTGATAATAAATGGCATATGAAAATGGGAAGGATTTCCAATAATAAATAATAAAATGGAAGGAGAATGTATAATTTGAGTGCACAAGAAAAAAATAAACTCAGGAACATCATATTATTAAATTTTGACCAAATTAAAAGGAAAAAGAGAAATAATTAGATAATTTTAGAAGTTTTTTATGGACAAAAAAATTCCAAAGGCACTGTACTGGGAGGAAGAATGTATCCAAATAACTTATAACAGTTTTGATGAAGTAAGTTGTACATACTATTAACAAAAACGCCAAAGTAATAAATATCATTCTTAAGTGCTAATTTAATGGCCAGTATATTTCCCAATCAATATACTGTTAAATAACATTGGCTAAACTCGATAGGTTTGGAAAGAACACCGTTAAGCAAATATAGAATTCAAGAGAGGCACTAGCAGCTTATACATGACCAATAATAAAAAAATTCCCAGACATTCCGAAGATATTTCATTTTAAAAACATTAATATTCATCGCTGGAGTAGATGGTGACAATGAAATTTAAATAAAAAGATTTTGTCCATGGTTACACAATTTTGTTTTTTTTTCACAAACGAGGTTATAATATTTTATTACATGAATCTGATATCCTTGAAATGTTTAAAATTTGTCAAATTTGAAAAAATTTGAATATGTTGCGCGGTTACGAAACGCATAGCTAAACCTGTCCGAGGAGAAAATATTGCAAATATGATAATTGATAATTGTGCAATTACATTCATAAACAATGATACTATTAATTAAGTAAAAAAATAACAAATATAGAACGGTAGAAGGCTGAAATGACCGCGCAGATACATATCGAAAAACTGCATTCCAAAGAAAACGATCGCGAAATTCTTCGACTAGATTTTAAGCAGCGAAAAATCAACTCACCGTCGTTGGTCCAACAGTCGGTACAGTCTTGGCACAACATTGACCAGTCCAGTTGCAAATCTCGAAAACTTGCCATTTTTCACAAGAGAATGAATTTGAATCAGAATTTAAAATTGTTTTGGCCGAGCTACACTAATAACATTTTTTTGGTTAATTTTGATAAAAATTTCTAAAGGTTAGAGAACCGAAACTGACACACACATGTCTTGTAGTGTGGAAGAAAGACCGAGCACTTTTGGTGCGCAGTCTCGTTTAGATTTCTTGCAGTGGTCACAGGCGAGTACCTGTTTTTACAATCTCCGCATATATACACACCTTATGTGAAAAAAGATGGTCTATCATGATTGTACTCAGACATAGGCGGCGCTAACACCCGGCTAAGGGGATGGGACCCAAAAGGGGGCTGTTTTGAGGGGTGAGGTTCGGACTCGTGACCTTAACGCACCAGTACTCCGCCTCCGGAATTGCTCGGAGAAGTTAATATCTCAGCCGGATTTATTGCTAGTACCGTTAGATTTTAATGAAAAATGTCATAAAGCAATTGCTTGATTGTTTGGATTTTTTCCCTCGTCGAATTTTTTTCGGACGTGCTCTAAATTTCGATATCAGAACGTCGGTCGAAAGCTCTCTTTTAGTTTAATGAACTGACAGGTGAGCATGAACAAGTTTTTACTTTCTGTCTGTTCTGCGATATTACCTACTATTATTATTTACACTCCCACCTGTCCTCGGGCTGTTTCCAACTGTTTCAGATATTTTCGTTGAACAATGGTTCCGACAATAATAATTCGCACATTTAAATATCACGACACGCTCTGGCAGATTCGACATAAACAAAAAAAACTTTTTATTAAATTGGATTTTTTGTAACATTCAAACTAATCACTTGTAGTAGCGAATGGAGTGATTTATATTTCCGGTGTCGGTCGATTTCATTCATTAAAACTGTAGACAAAATTTTAATTCACGATTATTACATGCTACATGTATATGAAGATTCGATTGATGAATTTTGCCTGTAGACACAGGAAATCACATTAAATTCTTTTTTTAAATCTTATCACATGTTGAATAATAAAATGTTATCTTAAAAAAGTGAGCGTGAATTTAAATTTTAAACTTTTTTTGCATTGTTGTTAAAAAACAACTTGGTATTTTAAAAACCGAACACATTTTTCGAACAATGTCAATTTTGTCCATAGGTAATGTCAGTGGTCGTAAATAAATTCCAAAACATTCAAGCGTAATATTGAAGGTATGGCTTTGTACAACCTGGGTGTGTATATTTAAAGTTTATTAAGCCTCTACAAGAAGCAGATAACCGAAACAAAAATTTAGCTTGATGAACGCAGTTTTCCTGACGCCATTGATTTGATTGAGTTAGAGAGGATTATGCAAGTGCCAAAATTCCTGTATTGAACTGTAGTTATGTATGTTTAGGATTAAATTATGACCTCTTTAGCCAGCTTAATATCGATATTTATGGATGGTGAGGTGCGTCATATCCTCTCAAATTTGGGAGAGGTGACGCATTGTTTTTCAGAAACAGATGATGCACTTGTTTTTTCTATTTTATTTGTTTTAACGACATCGACAATCGTTTCTTCAACTTTACTAAATTCCTGAATTCAGTTAAGTTACTACCCATATCGTACAAACATTTCCACAGACACTATTTCATTTCTTGCATAAAACTGGACTCGTAAATTAAAATAAAATAAAGAACATACAATCTATAACTGTTTTGATATCACTGCATAATACCGAGCGATCCAAAAGTCGTTCTATCGAGTGGATCATGACATTAAAAACGTATGACTTATTATTAATTTACCTTGCAAATATCATTTATTAATCAAAAACAAATTTAAAATTTGAATATTGAATATTTTTTATTGAAGTTCCCTTCGAAATGGTTTTAACAGTTGAACACAAAATAGTTTTAATTAAAGCTCATGAAAATTAAAAATAAAATACGTTTTATTTTATAGTGTAATAGTAAGACATACGTTTTCAATGTCATGACCCACTTGATAGAAAGACTTTTGGATCGCTCGGTATAAAATAAAAGAGGACAGTGTTGGAAGACAAAGCAAAATTGAAAAAAGGGAAACAAACGAAAGTGTCCAAAGAAAACATAGAAGAGAAAAAGAAACACCAAATAAATAGAAAAAGTATTTTATGTCAAACCAAACATAATAAGAATCAGATGATTCTTATTTAGACGAACTAAGTACTCGTACATCTGAAGCCTGTAATCAAGAAGTCGACTGGAATAAATGTGTGTA
>QDEB01113480.1:8530-19659 GCA_004193795.1 Asbolus verrucosus | reverse complement strand
TATATATATACATATATATATAAAACAATATTACATCTCGGATTTAATAAATAATTTTCTTTTAAAATTTTACAATTTTCGCAATCCCCAATTTTAAAACCCAGTTGAATAGTTAAAAATATCGCCTTCTGTATTATCCAGAGAAACATTTAAAACATTTTGAGTAATTCCTGTTTAAAGTCAATTTTGAATGTTTGATTTGAAGAGAACTTCTACTAATATATAGAGAAAAGTGCCAAAAATTAAGGAGATAAAGAAAGTATTATAAGTTTCATCAGAAATTTGAGTGGAGTATGTTTTATACCAAATAGGGAATGTGTAAGTTAAATATAGACGTGTAGATTGAGACACTGAAAGTTAAATAACACATTTAATTGGAATTTGGGATTACTTCTGTGCTTCTTGGTATGTTGCATATTTAATTTTTCTTTTGCCTTTAAATATATTTTTTTTTAATTGTAGGACTATACTAATTTTTATTTCAATTCACATAGACTGTACTATAAGATTATCTCAAAAAAACAAGAGATAGGATAGTATAATGAAGATTAATAACAATTGTCGCTTACCTGGTGCATAAAACATTTTAGTTTATCTACACGTGCTCATTTTTTGTTTATTTTGTTTTAGATACAATTGTTTACGTTTAGAGATTTAAAAAACAATATTTTACTGTTATACTGTTAGAAATAATTTTTTTCGTTATATAAAGTGTCTACGAAACATCATGAAAAGGTTCACTTTATTTTTTATTTTTATTTTAAAAAAATATGGAAATCTTGTAAATGGGACCTCGCTACTTTTGGAACTAATCTTAGAAAATTAAAGAAAAAGCAATAATTTTGAAATTTTTAAAGTTAATTCAATTTTTTCAAATGTCAGAATATTTACCTTAAAATTGGAAATACAAATTTTGCATACTGTAATGTGCAAAAATGGACTAATTTACGTCAAAACGTACTAAACGAGTATGATGCGTTAAGGAAAAATAATTTTTATGAATAGTGTTTACAGTAATTTAGTTTCCAGCTCAATTTAAAGAAATACTTTTGTTAATTAGTTTGTTTACATGAGAATATGTGATACAACGTGTTTATATTGTTAATTAGAGTATTAATAAGTTTTATCAAAATGGAGAGATTTGCTGTTAAATCTAGATAACGTCAATGCGTTTGTCATTAATTACCTACACATCATTTTTACTCACCGTCAATGTGCTCGAAAGAAAATTCAAAAGTGAATCAAAATGAAAATTACTTGTTACAAAAGAAAGTTATCCAATTTTTCAGTTATACTTTAAATAGTCAAAAATTACTTGATACACATTTTAAAAATTTTTGTGTCATTGTCAGATTAATTTAAATTCCTATGTAACAACTGAAACGTAATAATAAGACAAACACAGGTTTATGACATGGATTTTTTCTTCTTTTGTAACTCGGTCTTATATGAGTTTACATTTTTATGATACATTTTTATGCATTCAGCCAACCTAATTATCAAGGTTTATTAATGTTTATATTAAAAAAAAATCTGATAAGTGATAACTAATCAAGCAATCACAACTGTTCGCTAATTCTAACAATATTTGTAGTTTGTTTAATTTGTTTTATGTTTATTCTGCTTTTACAACCGGTGTAAGCATTATGGTAGCAAGCGCAAAGACTCATCCAATAAGGTAAGTGAAAAATCTTGATATAGAGAAAATTGTTACCTCTAACGTTACAAAATAAAATCTTTTTCAATTAATCAATTTTTTTTTGGACTGAAATTTTAAAATAATAATTTTCAGAACAAAAGTTTATCCAAACTGGATGTTTTGGAAAAAGCGAAGATATGTGGTAGCGACGCTTGCGTTTTTGGGCTTCTTCAACGTCTACGCTCTAAGAGCAAACTTGAGCATAGCCATCGTGGCAATGACGGAGACAAAGAACGTCACTCTCGACAATGGCACAATTATTACCACTGTAAGTCCACACTAACCCTTTTTGACTCATTCGGCTTGATAAAACTGTTTAGAAACCCGAATTTGACTGGGATTCCAAAACCCAAGGTTTGGTTTTAAGTTCTTTCTTCTACGGGTACATCACCACCCAATTATTCGGAGGTTGGCTATCGGCGAGAATCGGAGGGAAGCGAGTTTTTGGAGTCGGGATTGCTGTCACTGCCGCTTTGACCCTGCTGACTCCAGTGCTGGCGCAAGCGAGTGTCTATTTCTTGCTGACTGTGCGAATAATCGAGGGAATTTTTGAGGGAGTCACTTACCCTTGCATCCATGCGGTGTGGTCGAGATGGGCGCCTCCTTTTGAAAGGACGAAGTTGGCTACCTTGGCCTTCTCAGGGAGCTACGTGGGGACTGTTATATCCATGCCAGTTAGTGCATATTTAGCTGAAGCTCTGGAGTGGCCAAGCATTTTTTAC
Source organism: Asbolus verrucosus (assembly GCA_004193795.1). Taxonomy (NCBI): domain Eukaryota; kingdom Metazoa; phylum Arthropoda; class Insecta; order Coleoptera; family Tenebrionidae; genus Asbolus; species Asbolus verrucosus. The sequence continues at coordinate 17,238 of QDEB01113480.1, read as the reverse complement.
TTCTTCGGTGTCATTGCCTTGGTTTGGTGTGTTGTCTGGTGGTGGTTTGTAGCAGAGTCGCCAGACCAAGATCCAAGAATCTCCAAGCAAGAGCTTGACTACATCAAAGAATCTCTGGCTACAGTTGGAGCGAAAAAAACTGTGCAACATCCGTGGAAAAAGATTTTGACTTCGATGCCAGTCTGGGCCATAGTAGCGTCTCATTTCTGCGATAATTGGGGATTTTACACCCTTCTGACGCAGTTGCCAACATTCATGAAGGATAGTTTCAACTTTGAACTGGGCAAAACTGGATTTATGTCGGGACTGCCATATTTGGCCATGGCGATTATGATCCAGTTTTCCGGTCACTTGGCAGACTGGTTGCGCGAAAAAGAAATTTTGACCACAACTCTAGTCAGAAAAATTTTCAACTGTGGAGCTTTCATAGCCCACATTATATTCATGTTGGCTGCAATTTTTTGGTTGGAGCCTACAGCAACTATCATTTGTCTAACTCTGGCTGTTGGATTAGGAGTGTTTGCTTGGTCTGGATTTGGGTATGCTTGAACCTTTAGTTGTGTCAATAATATAATTAAAAACTTTGCAGAGTTAACTATTTAGATATAGCTCCTCAACATGCCAGTGTTATTATGGGAGTGAGTAATACTATAGCTACCTTGGCCGGCATTTTCAGTCCTACTGTAACTGGGTATATTGTCACAGATGGGGTAAGCTGCAATTACAGTAAAAAAAATTAATAATAAAATGTACTTTTAGACCGCTGAGCAATGGCGAATAGTATTTTATATAGCAAGCGGTGTTTTCTTGTTCGGTTTCATTTTCTATGGATTATTCGCATCAGGTGAGCTTCAGCCATGGGCCACAGAATCTGAAGAAAAGAAAGAACTGGAAATAAAAAATGTGGAAACAGGCCATGACAACGCATCATGTGAACCAAAAGAGTAATTAAAATATTGCAATTTAATTTACTACCGTTATTGTCTCGTTAAGTAGATTTTAAAATATAATCATAAACGACGATAACTGAATCTGTTAAAACCCAAGTATCAAGTGATCATTAATGATTAAATATGGTGATGTAATAGAATAATGACATGGATTAGATTTTGATGTTCCGCTTCCAAGTGATTGATAATTAAATTATTTTAACGTAATACCCGATTGTTATGCACAACGTGGGTGTTTAACTTGAGCATTTACAATTTTCTTTACGACACAATGAGTGAAAAAGTTACCGACTTTTGGAAAGCTGTCAGAAAGAAAAATATTACAGAAGTCACTGTTCAACTATAATTTTATAAAATTCAAGAAGCGGCGAAATATCTTTTGCAATTGGCACGTTTAATCATTCGTGATCACTCTGTATAAAAATAAAGAAAATATTTTGTATTTCACTTTAATGGAGTTGAAGTTTCCTAAGGATTTAATGTAGTCTTCTCTTTAAATCTGATTGCGAAATATATTTTGATTATATTTTGGCACTTACCTTCTAAACAATTTTTTCAATATTTTTCAAAATTAGAACAGTTTAGTAGATGAACAAAATTTTGAAAAATTTAAAAATAAAAAATATTTAAATAACTTCCGTTGCAGTCAAGTTGTTTTGACAAATGTCCAACCTTATTGTTAGCATCATTTCACTCATGGATAATTTTGCTTACTCACTTAAACTGAATATGAAATTTTTGAACCCGTCGCTAGCCAATTTGAAAAATGTCGGTAAAAATTTTAAGAAATTTAAAAGTCGTTTTCAGTTATATTTATTGTTATTCATGTTGTATTACCAAGTTGTATATTGCTTATATACTATTGTAAGTAAATTAAATTATTAATGATAATTTGCCATCTGATGAAGTGATCCACTTTAAAAATCGCTTAATTTGATTGAGTGAGTATTGCTTACCGAATGTTTTACCAACGTATTTATAGGTTTCAAATTTCCATAAGGAATGAAATTTTAATCACAAATAATAATTATTTAGAAAGATAAAAAGCGCTTTGTAAAATGTTTCTATTATAAATCATCAGCTTCCGTTCGTATTTAAACAGTTAGTAGTTTATTTAGTTAGAGATGTTTAACAAATTCAATCGGAATTTTTCAAAAAAAGAAACGTAGAAAATTTTTCAGTATTTATTTATTAAATTAAAATGTCTACCTACTGTATACAATAATAAGTAAAATAAAGAAAGTTGGTCCCTCATCATTAAAAGTGCAATCTCTTCTATAAAAGAGTTAACAAAAATCCAGCTCTGTCAGAAGCTGTACCAAATGCTCTTCTACCTAAATCAAAACGTGCTCGCTCTCGCTCATTCATATTACAGATTTACAAAAAAGATAAAAAACAGTCAGAGCCCAATAACGAGACATCAATATGATGTCAGTTTTGTGATCATGAATCCGGCCATCAAATGCATTTTGGAATATTTAGCACTCCTGGCTGATCTCTCAGTACCGCCCGTTCTGGTTCCCCTTTTTCTTGTTGCAGTTGCTGATGAACTGGTAGTCGCAGTCGTAAACATCTGGTATTTCCATGTGAACGAATTCGTTGAAGATCATCTTCACTGTATTGGTTCCGAAAATTTGCTTTTCGTATTCTATCAGCTGCTTGAAAAATCCACAGTTCGGTTTGATTTTCGGCCTTCTAAGTTTGACGTAGTTGTAAGCGTCCAAAAGTGTCAGTCCTTGGTGCTTCATGAGGTAAGCCAGACAGATACTGGCCGATCTGCTGACTCCAGCGACGCAATAAACCAGCGTCTTCCCCCCAGAATTGGCAACCTGACTCGAACAAATATTTGTTGTTAGTAAAATGTGACGTGTAACAAGCCCCCTTAAAATACACAATTTGTAACGAGCCTTCCAGCCGTTTCAAAGAAGATAGATGACTTGGAAGCAGCCTCGAGCAGGCTCCAGGAACTTTGCCAGTGTGGCAGTAAATCATCCCGGGGCCGGTACTGGCTTCTTAAAAATGTTTAATGATACGAAAACTTCTCATCTGAGCATGTTTATGTTGTGATCGATCAGAGATTAAGAATTTTCCCGGCTGCTGGCGGAATGCGGGGAATTTTTCGAAAATTCCTTAGATGTTCCAAAATAGAAACGAAATGAATCACGTTAGGTGTGCTTTAGACTATTTTTACAGTTGCAGCGGCACACTGAAATCATGTGATGTTCAAAAGTTTCATGAAATAAATGTGCATTCTAAATAATGAGTTAACGAGTTGGCAAACACTGTTGCTGCAATTTGAAAATTTTGCTTTGAAGTTGCATGAGTGCGATCTTTGAACCGTCGAACAATTTTTCATTCGCTAAATAATTTCCAAGATGTACTAATGCCTCACGATATTGAACATATTCTTTCCTGATACTAACCTAATACACAAACAAAATTTCTTCTGTCAGACTGTCAGAGTTTATAAACTACTTTTTTTAGATATCGGTTCAAAAACGAAAGTAACAATAATTTATTTATGTAAGTCACAAACATCAGTCTCTGGAAACATCAAAGTTTCTTTGTGGCAAATGATGAATTGCAGAATATTAAAAGTAAAGACGAAACCTCAAAGCGAGAAGACTTCAAAGCATAAACAAAATTTGTATCACAGTTGGGTAAGTTTGCCAAAAATGAATAAATAACAATAAACTACAGCAAGAAAGAATCAGAAGAAGATAATACTTGTCGAAATGTAATTGTCGCGATTTTAAACTGAATAGTTCAAAAATACAATTTTGTATTTTGATTTTTTTGATGAATACCTATGANNTATGAAACGGTCAAGTTTATCAAAACAATACCACGGCCAAATACTTCTTTAATTTTAGCTTTTTCCCTATATTTGTTATTTTTTTAGTTAAATCCAAATGAAAGCGCAATAATTATTGTGTTCATTGCGCTCTATTTGACGTTATCAATTACTTCAAAAATAATAATAAACTGAACAATTTTTTAAAATAACTCCTTGGTTTACATAACATAGCCATTTGTCTAAAAGTTCGGTTGCTCAATCAAGACAAATTGTTGAAAGTATTGTGACGCACAATCTTTTTTTGAAAAAATTTTCCCTGGTCAATCTGTATTTTCTTATGGGTCACACGTGTAAACTATTTGGTAAGAAACTATTTACTTCGGCTCTTTCGTCATTAACGACCTTGAACGCTATTTTTTATTGCAATGTTTACACATTCGCTAGATGGAATTTTTAATTGTTTAATCGCCAAAATGTTCCTCTTGACACTTAGCTTAAACTGTGTGAAGGTTTTTTATTCCCATCGAGACCTTTGTAAACGTGGTAAATTTGATAAAATTTTCATTAATTTTCCACGCTGTAATTTCTAGACTTTTTTGAGGCACCTGGTATAGCACGCCACATAAAGCGTTAATTGAATTTTTGAATGTCGACATTGGCGTTTTATTATAAACAGAGTCGGCATTTTCGGCCTCGCTCTATAAATACGGACGTCACTAATTTGTTATTTTTTGTTGCGGCCGACAGGATCGAATCAAAAGCTTCCATTTTTCAGGCCCGAACTTATTTGTCATTTTCAGCCACTCTGTATATAATTAGCCAGCTCACCTTCTGTATCAGGTCGGCCGCCTCGTCGAAGCAGGGATAAATCCTGGAATTCCCCGAGTCCAAGATGGCGATCTTGTGGTAGATGACGTCATTTCTGTGCAGCGGCGTGTCCGGCAGCTCCGGCGCCACATTGACCACGCATGCGATGTTGAGAGCGTCAAGGACGTTGCTGTTGACGGACGACGCCGACGACAGGATCAGGTTTTCAGTCAGTTCTGAAACGGCGCCCGGCAGCAGCAGCATCATCGACTGCGATCTTGAACTGAAAATGGGAATTGCAGCGATTATTCGTGGAACGTTTCAGCGAGTTTGTTTTTTTCTGCAGTTAGTGGAGATTTACAGGGCAATTTAATGAAACCGACGATTCATCAACATAATAAACTCGCAGCAATTCGAGTGTTGGCAAGGTTTCTAGGGCAAATTATTCGGATGCCTTTAGAGGAATTTATAATTCTATCGCTGTACCCTTGTGTCTTTGCCCTCTGTCAGCGGGATATTGAACATTTTTATTCCTTTGCGGTATTCCGCTGGAGAACTATTCTCATTATTGAGTTCACTCACCATAAATCTAATCTGGACGCGTTTATGGTCTGTAACAATCAGTTCTATAAGTACTATTATTAAAGCTATTTCGAATCGTGACTCAACATAATAAAAAAATTACGATTTTTGCACACAGCAATTTCAGAATTGCCAAGGTGCTTACGAGACAATCTAAAGTGGATTTTAACCACGGAAAAACAAAAATAAATGTGTTACGCGTGTGGAGAAATTGATGGCAGTTTTACTGGTGAACAAACGGCCGTGACCGATCTTGTAGAATGACTCTTGAACACTGTTGGATCATCTTTCTGAGCGATTTGTTCTTAAATTTTCTGTAATTAACTGGTGCTATGACATCTGTCTTGAAGCAATTATTAATGTCCTACTCTACTGTTTACTTTCCTTTGCATTTTTCAAGCTGTTTTCTTTTTTGATTATAATGATTTTTTTTCTAATACAATGCATATTCGAGTTACACTGGTTTTATTTCGGTTTATCTTTTGTTGGTAGGCCTTAACCATGTGCCTTGTAGCTGTCAAGAACAAAGAAACAAATGGTTACAACATAGTATATTTTTTTTAGAATTATAAGAAATCACTTCTCTTATTAATGCTCTCTTACATGTACTTTTAACATTTGCATTTTACTTGACTTGATTGACTTGAACTTTATTTCTTCAAATGATGCAATTTGCAATATTTTTACTTTTTTGAAACCGCAGTTTTTAAGTAATAACTTAATTATTTCCGTGGTTAAATAAATCGGATTTTTATTGTGTAAAATAAGTGTAAACATCCATGTTGCGATGTGTCAAAAAAGTCATTTTTACAATCCAATAAACTGACAACCTAATTTCTAATTTCGCTCCCGATTGAACCTGGCACTAAACTATTCTGTTTCAAGATATACCTCAATGCTCTTCTACATAGTTATCGACTTTTTGACGGTTTGTCAAGATAAATATATTAAGTTACAGTATTTGTAAAAGATATATTTAAAGAACGAAAAATTCAAAAAGAGGTAAGAGAAAGTAACAAGAACTAGTAAACGATACCTAAAGAAGCTACAAGAAAGTTAACTTACAATAATGTTGAAGAAAAAAATGAAAGAAATCTATAGACAGAAAAGGTGTACATTGTTTTAATGAAGAACAATATTAAATTACAAGAAATTAACATACCAAAAAATATATACAAAATCAAGTAAATAACTGAAAGTACTCTTGTTCAATTATATATTTGAATTATTTTAATATCTATTAAGAAATTAATAAAATAAAAATAATAAATTAAATCGATTTTAGAAATATTTATTAAATTTTTTTTTTGACTTGAGAGCGTCTTGAAAAGAATATCGTGGTCTGGGTTCGATTTCTGGTGGAGCGTCATTTCATAATTTCAAATTATTTTTTATTCAATCAAAAGATTCTGAAGATTTTACATAAATAAACTATAATTGTTGAAGTTTAATTATGATTTGTTGTAATACAAAAATTTGAAGATTTTAAGCTCGTCTGCATACAGATAAATGATTGTTAATATTCTTGTTTATACCATGATATTAAGATTTTAAATTTTATGTTTTCCAAAAGTACGAATTTTAATTTTTTAAACCAAACACCAACATTATTCATCTTTCTGTGTCCGTTACAAGAGAGATTTTTACAATTGAGACTAATGTTTTTGGAGTCATCGAATTTAAAGCTTAATAGACATTTAAACATTTTTTTAATATATCGACATATCTGTCACTTGATCTAATTTTTGAAATTTTGAAAAAAAAATAAGAACGAGTTTTTGGAATAATAACAGCTACATAAAAACAACACACTAAAATAATAATAGGTCAATAACATCTTGCAAGATTCTATAAAAATAAAAAATAAATAAATATAGATTTATGTATCATTTGGAACGAATTTTAATATACGATCTTCTGTTTGTTGACAACACTTTTGATACTTGTTTTTAAGCACTTGTTTATGAAAAATGTAGCTATTTCGTGGTATCCATCTCCAAAATTGGATATTTTCGAAATCCTCTTCAGAAATAAAAAAAATTGCTTTCGTAATTTATAACCACAGAGCATGAATAAAAAATTCAGAAAAATATTTAGATGGAGGTGTCAAAAACATTTTCAACTTACTTAAATTCGGCACATTCCTTGAGGATTTCCTGCACTGTGTTGTCCTTGAAATCCCGAAAGGACGAGGGACTTTCCATCAACCCCTCGATTTCCATGGCCACCCCAGCGAAAATCACTCTATGATAAAGTTCGACGAAGACCAACTTCGAAAAAATTTCAGTGAAAGTGGTCTATTCGAAACAAGCCACTGAAACGCTGCCAAACAAACTGAGTCATAGAATCCCGCGATTACCTGAGGTTTTAAACCGAATCAAAATAAAGCGGACATGCGCGCCTGAAAGCGACATTCCATCGCCAAATATTTGTGTAAACACTACATTCCATCCTTATATATTTTCAGCCGGCCTGAAACGACGCCGACGTCGACGACGCACATGTATGTTAAACTTCATGTTTCTTCGCCAGTTGTTATAAAACCGACTATATTTAGACCACATGGGAAACAGAGATCGGTTCATTCATAAGCGAAAACTGTTGTCTTTGACTACGATAATAGATTGATGAATGGGTATGGATCACTCATCGGATGAGTGGACCTCAGGTGATCTTCAGACGCTTCGTGCGAACTTGAAATTTTTATTTTCGCTTCAGGACACCCTAAATAAAGCATTCGTCATCGTCGCATGTCGAATGATTTTTGCGAAATTTGCTCGGCCAGGTGTAACTCTGCCATACAGCCGCTCCGAAACTCGTCCTACATTGTTATTTGACCAACAACTTTATTGTCAATAATAACCCAGCAAAAGCCCTCAAAATAGACTTTACTATTGTTTTTTTCCCTGAATGATTATTATTCAATAGCAACTTTTGTGGATCTTGGCAACGGGATACACTTTGTTGTTTTTTTTTTTAATTAGATATTCACAGACTCAAAAGAGTTAATTTGGAAGGATAAATACACGAGATAATTCAGCCTTGTTTCAGATTTATTTTGCTTCTTTTATGAATTCGAGGTATTCTGAAAAATATTATCGCTGAAAATAGTAGAGGGGTTGTTACCTAGCTATTTGTTATTTTGTGACTGTTATCGTCTTGTAACAGGAACAGACTCCGTCAGAAAAATAACATTTTTTCTGACGGAGAAAATAACATAACTGTTCCAGAAAATAACATATTTTCTGGAACAGTCTGTAGAACTAAGAAATATCAAATAACAAATCAAATCAGAAAATTGAATATTTCAGCGTTTAAATTTAGTATCTTCCTGAGTTTGTGTTAATACAGTGACAGCTGGTACAGTATGGTGACAGTTGCACATGTTTAGTCCTGTCCCTGTCTGTTTCATTATTCGTTCCCTGTTTTGTTCTTATTTTTCATTTTCACGTCATGAAATTGAATCAGACAGCAAAAACAACAATAAGGTGTAATAATATAAGGCATAATAATATCATAAAATAAAAATTGATTATAAATAAATATTAAATTTAATGCTTCAATTTTTTTTT
>QDEB01113479.1:0-10342 GCA_004193795.1 Asbolus verrucosus | reverse complement strand
TTTTTTTTATTTACTTTAGTGATAAGTAATAAATATTTTATTCCGTTTTTTGACTCTTGGAATTCTGTAACTTTCATGTTAAAGAACATGACTTTGGGGCTTTGTATGGGGGTGTTGTCCATTTTTTTTTTCATTACTGGATACTATGCTTGTCCAAACAACTTAATACATCAAAAATAAATAAATATGTAGGATCTCAGCAAATGCGATTGTTACTTTGACATATGACGAACTTTTCAAACTTCAAAACACCAAGCATTGAAGCTGCTTACATGTTTTGCAATTCGACCAGCAATTCAAATATATAGCATGACCCCTTTCTATGTTGACTCGTCCTGTGCTCTAAACAAAAACGACCTTGCGTTGTTGACATCCCCTGAATCTGTTATGAAATTGTTACAGTTCTTATGGACAAACACTCGTGTTGAATAAATAGTAGGCCCGCCGCCACATTTCGTAGCTTTTTATAAAAAGTCCGGCGACCGGTGTGTCGGCCCCTTTTTTGTCAGAAAGCTGCCTCGCTTTGATTCTTCTATTCGGCTTTTTGCTTTCAGCACAGAATTCGTTAATGGTATTTTAGTTGCGTTGATAAGGCTGTAATTTTCTTTGATACCGTTGACCCTCTTCCGAAATGGCTTTACCCTGTCAGCCTAACAAACTAAGAAATCTTAGGAGTGCTCGAACAAGTGGATCGAGCTTCTATTGATTTTAATGGAAATGTTACGGTTTCATAAAACCTTAGCGCATTCGACCACCAAATTCTGCTGCGACGATATGCATTCATCGGTTTTGTATGAACAGTGCGATGTATCTGACACCCTGTTGCACGAATTTTCCACTCAAGCCATTCTTCCAGCTTTCACCTTTAGTGACGTTTCGATATTGATGTTTGATATTTTACTTGATAGATATGTTAAGGCTGCCGATGTCAAGCTTTCAAAATTTCCAATAGACGTAGACCGGTCAATTTCGACTGGCGGAAACGATTTTCTACTTTGAAATTTTCAAAAGTTGTAAATATACTTCGTCTCTCGTTTATTAAATTGCGGTTTCCTTTAAATTACTGTTCGACTGTGATTTATTTTATATATTTTATTTCGTTTTATTCTTTTAAAATAAGCACTCTAGTTACTCTTAGTTAATTAGATTTATAATTAACTTTCAACAAACCTCACAACAAAATTACATTTGTTTTAATGTTCTCATGTTGGCATCTTAATGATTTTGATTTAGGTATTCAAGCTTCTCGACAAGCCTTTTTCATTTAAACGTTATATTAACTATGAAGTGAGTCAAATATGAAATGTGTTTTGACGCGCTTCGTACATCTTTTCAAACAATTGGTTTCAACAGATGGTATTAAAGACATCAATTTTTTGTTTAGTGATGAAGGATATTTTTGCAAAATATTGGACGAATGCAGTGGCGGTCCTAATACAACACCAAAAAAGAACTGAGAAAGAATCATATAGTGAAAATAAATGAGACTATACAAACACAAAAAAAGAAACTGAAAAAGACATATTTGCAAAATCGGTGTTGAGTGTGTGAGTGCCAAGATAGTCGCTGCACAAACATTGTTATGATCAAGTTGTTAAATCTTGCAAGCGGAGTGCAGTTTTGCGAAATAATATTCTTCTTGAGAGAATCCAAGTGTGTTTATGGCTTTGTTATTAAAGTTACACTTCGGCTTACTGACAGGCGAGTTAGCATTTTTTTTTGGCATCTCTCGTTCGAAACATGCCTCGAAGGCATTTTTATGTTTTATTCACAGTCGAAGCACTATGCACTATATCATAGTCGAAGCACTTTCAACAAAGTACACAAATAGCAATCGCAATATTTCGATTCAGACTTTGTAATTCACACGAACTTGACAAAACAGACGTCCAATTTGACGGGCTTAACAACTCCGGATATCCGTAATAATGACGCGATTCTACCGTGAAAGACACTCTAATCGTGGAAGTTTGTGCTATTGTTGTACAAAATGTATCAAAAAATGGAAAATTTTATGAAAAATTGAACCTTGAACACGATTTTTAAACATTATTTGAATGTATTTCCAATTTAAGTTGAATTGTGTGTTAAGAACGAGGAAGCTCTTTCGCCACTGTAAATGAGATACTTTAAAAATCTACAACAAATAATTATTGGACGCATTAAATTTTTTGATATTTCGACTGCTTGCTTGCTACAGTTTTTGAACTCTTATTTTCATATTGACAAGCAACATTTTTGGAAAATATGTTATGAATATGCTTAAAAATGCAGAACATTACTTATAGCACGTAATTCAATCAATAAGGCATTTGTTTGAAATATTTCAGCTTTAATATTTGACAAACTTAAGGCGGAAGATTATGTCTAAAAACGTACGGTGGATTGCCATTTACACCTTACTTTAAACCGAAAAGCAAGGAACACCACCAAAAATTATTTAACCAATAAAAATATTTTGTAAAGTTTTCATTTTCATAGAGAATGTGTATGTAATTAACAATGTTTCTATTGCTTAATAATTTCCTTTAAAAAAAAAGAAGATTGTTACATAAATTTATGAATTACTTCCTAAAAAAGTAAAATTTGATAGGTTCCTTAATTCTTACTAAACAGAGCATGGGTTCTCAACTTTAACTCCCGAGCTATGGAACTTGTTCTTTCGTGAAGCAATCTTTTGATTTTATTTGTATAAATGTGTTTAAATGGTTGTTACAAAGGCTCAAGGTCCCTCTGGCCGCTCTAAAGTGCTGCCATTGATTATATTAACTTTGAATAAATCTGCAAAAATGTATATTGATTATGTTACAAACTGCAAGTGGTTTTGCCGAGTGACCCTTATTGTATTGATTTTATCCATATTGCGGTACAATGAACGCTTTCATACAAAAATATCGTAAAATTCTCGCTCTTTCTACAAACACTGCAACATGGAAAATGTAACATTTGTATGGTTTAATGTAAACTTTGCAGAAATTTCCAAGTCCAAACATTGTGTTTTTATACTTTTTTTATGTCCCATAAGACATAATATTAATAATATAACTCAGTTATTATAGCCTTATGTTTTATGTTTATATTTAGTAAGTAGAACCATTGTGTCCATGTATTTTTTTATAGCCCAACCACCACAGTAGCGATGAAACGTGAGAGCCAAGTTTTTTATTACCTGCACACCTGAATAGATTAATAAATTATTTAAACTAAAAATTTTCTCAACTTCATATTTCAGTCAACTAATAAAATAAAACATGAACAGTTTATCTCATGATAATCGCTGGCACGACAATAAACAGACAATCTAAGAAATACAAACAACTTCGCTTGCACATGCAACATATGCATTGCACTGTGAAAAAGATAAGCTTAATAAAGTGTCATTTAAAAGCATGATATTCCGGCATAAAAGTTCTAATCTAAAAACTGCAAAGCTTCTTTTGATAGCACACCCCGGCAAAAAATCCGAATAAAATCCTCTATTCTATGATCATCACTTTATAGAGCTTTTGATTAGAGCCACACTCGCTTTGAAGCAACGCCACTAGTAATGACCGATGCAGCTATATCGCATAATTAGTACCTCCGGCAAAAAGAGCCTTTTGAATCACATTCGACGTTTTTGTATCGAGCTGGAGTTGATTAATTCTGGTTTCAAAATGCAGAAGCGATAAATTTACTAGACACATCTGGCTTCAGTCAGATAATACAAACAGTTACGAGTATTGTGCAGGCGAAGAAATTTCATATCGAGCTTTTAAAATTCAGAGAGCTTCCAAGCTTTGACTGGATCAAAACGATCCTTTGAAACGAAGTTTATTGATCTTCACGGCAACTATCAAACTACCATCTACAGTAATAACAGTACACAGTAATAATACACAGCTTTTATGGAAGCTCATCGCACTTCCTTAATGTATTTGAAATATCTTACACGTAATCCAAGCGATAACCGTTTCGAAAAATTGCATCTGCGCCATGTACGTGCTTATAAAATGAAAACTACGTCAACCATAATGTCTGCAGTCATTTACTTTATTAGTCTGGCCGAGAGATCGGCAGTTTACAAGCGAATGGTCTCATCAAACTAGTGAATTTGAGTAAACTCGATTAAATGTTCTCGCTGAGTCATTTTTCCAATGTGCATACCTAAATATGTGCGGAATTTATGCATTTTACGGACTGAAAAGAAAACCTATGAGGGGGTTTATGGGAGAAATAAAGCGCAAGCGAAGGAGATGAAAAACGGGAAAAATATAAAAAAGCAAAAGTGTTTGTGGAATCCTGGCGGATAGGTGTCATTTCTTTTGTCGACACGAAATCGTAAAACTGAAATCACCAAAAATCAAGCAGAACATCTTTCTGTTGCCTAATTTTAATTTTACACGATAACAACAAAGAAGTACAAAGAGAATGCTGATAATTCTCACAAGATCTTGGCAATGACATTTTGTATTATAATAATTATTTAAATGGGAAGATTTACCAATAGCGAAGCAAATGCTTATTACCTTAAATCGTCGTTTNNCTTGGCCTTATGCTGTGGTCCATGGAAATGTTACTTTAAAATATCCTCTGGGTAAATACAGATGAAGACAAACCGTTCCCGCTATTACCAGGGACTATAAAGGAGTAATGTAGAGCCCTTTATCAAAATTAAATCAGAGAATGCGACTGTTATCTTAACGTTATCTGTTGAAACCGATGTTTTACTTACATTGTTCAAATCTTCAATTATCTACTTTTTGTTCAAGGTAGGCAAAATTACTGTTGCTGTATTTTTGTTCGTTCAATCTAACCTAAATAATTGAAATTACATAAATTCTATTTTCTGATTTTTAATACTCTGTTCTCTGCGTCGAACCGAAATGCTGGGAGTGGATGTTTCAGGATTTATTTTAATATTTTCAGTGTAAGTGCTATCAAAGAAATAAAGTTTTGATGGAAGAGATTTTAATGAATAATGAAAATAAAGATAATAATATTCTGAAAGTTGAAGTTTAAAATTTAAAACGCATATCTAGATAATTTAATTTTATTGTTAAAATGAAGTTATAGCAGATTCTTATTTTGCTTCTCTTATAAGATTTTACAGTTTTGAAATATATTGTGGACAAATTAGTGCTTATCAATCACATTTCGTCTTTTTCGTTTCCTCGCGTGGTCGAAGTGAATTTTGTTCAACTTATTTATCGCTAATATCCCGGAACACGCCAAAGCGATAAAGAGCACAAATGACCTGTTTTGAAAGTATTGCGAATCCATCAATGATCGAATTTCAGCAATTTTTTGTTTTGCAATCAATTTTTAACGCTTCTGATGAAATATGTATTTTTCCCATTATTTCCCATCGACATTTGAACTTCGACCTCACAGATCGGAATCGTTTCATCGAGTTTTGTTCAACTAATGAATCACTGGCGTTTTATTACATCAAAAATGTAGATACGTATATTTCGCCAATTTACCCTCTAAAATATTCAGCTTTAATCGTCATTTCAACTCGAACTTTGATCAAACGCGGTTGGTGTCGGAAACTGTCGACTTCCGCACTGACATATTGAACTTTCCGGTGATACTGGAAATGTTATTGAATCAATCGAATACAAAAATACAACCTTGCAAGCTATCATCAAGAACTGACATAAATATGCTTCATCTTCAAAAATACGTTGAATTTTAACACGTACTTGACTGAAATCATAATGGTTTTACTCGCTTCAAATTTTTGTTTTAGTTTTTGGAAAAATATGCACAAGTTTTGTTATAATTTTAAATTTACCTTACAAATCCAATTTAAAGTAATAACATTCAAGAATCCTCAAGTAATGATCAGATGCTGCTCCCTTCCCCATATATTTCAAGCAGCATAGAACATAGTTCTTATAGCTGTCACAGACTACATCTCTCTTATCTGTTGTTAGTTTCCGTTTTTACTCGACTACCTCAAATAACCATTCATAAAATAAAATTGTAAGTTTAGTAAGTGTATTAAAATTTTCTTGTATACAGTAAAAGTGACAGTTGTATACAATTTGTGGCTCATGTTGACATTTGAGATCTAGATTCTAAGAGAAAAAATACTGAAATTATATACTGCGTTTTGAAAAAAACGTAACACCAAGTATTTCTTGAATAATTTCAATAAAATTATCAAAATTAGCTAAACTCAACGAGACATAAAAATGATCAAAAACTCAACCAAAAAAAAACACACAAACCAGATATAACCAATAATGAGTGGTTTTCTACGATTTCTTATACACTTATGCACATGTGGAGACATGCTAGAAATTAGATTATATCTGACTGGGGTATTTCATCTGTAAGTTGCCTATCTTAACACCTATGATATTCACGTTCTATAAGCGATAGAACATTTTTAAGCAGAATATTTTTCTCAAAAATTGTCAAAAATTTCTATATTTTCTGGGGGCTTGCAGTTCCTTCATGAGATACATATCACACTTAAACACGTCTATTACAAAGAATTGACTGCAAACATGTGCCAAGCTTCTAAACAAATTTATAAATATACTACAAATACAAATACAATATACCACCCAAGAGGACGTTTTTGGTTACACCATCAGGATGTCATAAATCATCTACCAGATGCTTCTGATATTGAAACTACGACCACATTCCTAATAATATATATTACAATACAATAATTCATTTTTTCAGAGAATACCAATATAAATAATAACTTCACGTTTTCAAATTAGTATAATTTAATGTAATTTATGGAAGAGTGGATAAATAACATGGCTGCAGATAAATGAGGCAATTTTTCCCGTCAAATTCGAATTTTTTTGAACAATATAGAAACTCGGAAAACTGAAAATCTCATGAACAATTTGTTAACAAAGATTGACATATGCAAGTCAATTTCTGTAACAATGTGACGTTCCTGGAGAATTACTCGAATTAACTACGAAGACGGAATAGGAGATTATGATGAGCAACATGAGTAACATTGTTAACAATGTGATGCAACAAATTTAGCGCTATTCGAGGATACAAATGAAGTGATCTATTTAGCGCGGTATGCTGAAGGCACAAATTTGCATAATATTCGGACGAACTAGTTTAAATAGTAATGCCTAAGCTAAAATGTTGTATTGTAACATTGAAATAGCATTAAAGTACATCATGTAAATTATTTAAATATAATACTTATAATGGATCAAATATAACATAGAATGTAACATAAATGTTCCATACAAAGTCTACACAACACGTTTCCACTTCAATATTTATTACAACCTAGCTTTGTAATCCAAAGACCCACCATCATATTACATCGCAAACAACAATCAAATTTTTGAAAAGCTTTGAGAGAAATTGCCTTTTGACTTGAGCTCTCTATTCAATGGAAGTTTCATAAAATAATAAAACAGCAGGAAGTTACTTTTAGTGCCGACGAAAGTAGCAACGTGTACGGTAAATTCACTCCCTTTTCATAATATGACTTTGATGGAATTCTATCGTTCCTAGTTATTTATGTATTATCAAAATTCAAGTCTGTCCCAAAATAGTTCGCGAATATGGAATAATGCATCAGCACAAAATTCCCACGTTCATTAAAACGCTAAAATACCGCCTTCAAGGGAGCACCTGTTCAAAGACATTCCCGTCAGAAGCAACTTCAAACTAAGTATCTCCGAGTTTTAGAGCGCAACTTTAACGCAGCCTTAAAGGCTATCATAGTAAAATGCCAAATGAAGAGGTTTTAAAAGTTTTTACAACGTTTAATGCCTCGCATTAGCAAACTGAAAAACTGTCCATGAACAACAGAGAAAAACACCTGTAAAATGTAGCGACGGCCATTAAAAATTGATACAAAATATAGCAGATAATTCAAACTTTGCCATTTTATTCCTTGCCAACAATTCGAACGAAGATGAAGACCTTCAGCGTAGCAGGTCGTAAATATTAAAATGTGGCAATAAAATATCACTCCGAATAGAATATTTATGAAAAACGTCAAACTAGCTGACAAACAGGCCCCTTTTTCTTTATGTGTAAGGAGCAAACATGTTAAATTTTTCCACTTTTTTCTTATGGTATCGAGCTTTATATCGAACCAGAATCGAAGTTATTAAAAAATGTATGCAATTTAGCACACATACTTGACTCAATCTAATGTAACATTTAATAATAATCTTTGACGAACATTTAATTTTTTGATTTATTTTAGAATTTGGAAAGTTTATTATTATTGCTTATTGACGGCGACTATAAAATTCGTTATTGGCAATAGCACCGAACAAGTTCGCTTTTATGATGATTGTTCGTTTGGATTTCCTGGATCAATATGTTACATTTTTTACCACTAATAAAACACATCTCTTGAGTGCTTCCTTTAAATCGAATCATTCGCTGCGATTTGTGTTCAAGCTCGAGATTTATAGCTGAAGCGAAAAAGAAGAGTCTATATGCTCGAATTTTCGAAAAAATGTTTATACCACAGTCGTCGAAAGTCAAACACTGAAAACAATTCCGTTGTCTACACTATTGAAAATGCTTACCTCTATACTAAAATATCCTCTATCAACATAATCACCGAGAAAAAGGTACTTTGTACTAGCGGGTGGTCCCCCTACTTCAAATAATTTCATAAGGTCATAAAATTGACCATGTATATCTCCACATACTGAAACAAAGAAAAAATATGTTAGTGAAACTCTACATGAATCAAGTCATTATTGGTTTAAGTTAATCTCGTTAGCTTAGAAGAGGTAAATTTTAATTAATTTAACAAATTAGTCGAAAATCCTTTGTAAGTCTTTGAGCTCATTGTATTAAGATAATGAAAAATATCTGCCAAAAATTTTAAATTTTACCTCTTCTTTATAAAGGCATTTTTCGTTTCTGTGATCGTTCACTGAACTTTTGTCAATATTTAAAAATATGGGTTCTACAATGAAGCAAGTCTTTGTGAAATAAAAGTACAAACGAATTTTGCAAACAAATGAAACTGTAACTGAAGGGTTTTAAATCGCTTAAGGGAAAAAACAAAGTCGCAACATTTATAAAAGAAATAAATATAAAACTTGTCAGTTTAAATTACATGGAAATAAGAGATCTTCCTCAAACTCAAGAGATTATATCAACAAGGGCTGTCCTTTAAATGTAAATGCAGAAAAATTCGTGAGTTGTACAGCACAAGATCTGCTGCAGTAACACCACAATGGGGAGAATTTTCCAAAATGAAATCGACATATATTATACCAACTGAAATTGAGTTCAGTCATTGAGTGATTTTTTAGTAAGGAAGTCACGTTATCTACCCAACAAAGCTTTATTACGAAGCTAAGCTGCTTACGTCTCGAGAAAAGAAAAACAATGAAAAATAAACGGAAAATATTGCACTTCCATTTCTATTAACGTGATAATCGCTTCTGTATATTCGTGCATAAAATTATATCACGAGTTATTCCGTGATTAAACGCAATTTAATTTTAAAATTTTCAGGAAATAATCAACATAGATTTTAATCACTGTAGAAGTAGCTCTCATGCTTGCTGCTTTACCGCATGAACGATGTTTTTACACAATAATGGCAATTACATTCCGAACAAAAGGAAGTTTTAAGAGAGAGTATACAAAGAGACTCACTCCCCATCTATTTTTCTTTCAACTTTCTGTATAACGATTATTTATTAAGGCCCGAGGGCGAAATACGTTTTGCAATAACAATAATTTTGAAAAGGAATTTTTTTGCAATGTACAATATATTGACAAATATCAATTCAATCAAATTTTTTTAAAAAACGCTGTACAAAAATGAGCAAAAAACAAAAATGTTAAATGCGAAATGCTTTTTACTTTAATGTTCATGCGAGAATATACTTTTTGTAACAAGAAAAGCTCCATTTTCGTAATTTACTTTCAACTGGATTTTTCATAGATTCAGTTTTCTGATGTCTAGCCTTTGTCATTCTGGTTAAGCTTAATTCATATATATCTAAAAGTTAAATTACTAGATCTTTAAAAGCTAATTATTGTTAAATCTCCTCCAGAAATTTTTCTGGAGGTTGTTGAATCTGAATGCAATGCTATTACATTTATATCTACATCGGATTAAAAAAGCTATACACTGCTGCAGTAATATCAATGAACTCAATGACACAATGAATTTACACACTTTTTACGCTAATCATTATTGAGCGGAGGTGTAATTGCCTATTTTGTATATCAAATTCATGTTAACTAACAATTTAATTCCGGGAAAACCGTGACCATTATCAACGGCTCGCATTATTTAATATACTGCAAACGATGGAAATGCCAATAACATCAAAAAAAGTAGATTGCGGTTGACATTTAAAAAGGTTAA
>QDEB01113313.1:0-12143 GCA_004193795.1 Asbolus verrucosus | reverse complement strand
ATCGATGGATATGGTGCTCATTTAAAAGAATCTGTCAACTATTAGCAATACTTTCACTGAATCCTCAATTATGTTAAATTCTATTACATAATTCTCCAAATTCCATTGTAACTACTGCACTCTCAATAAAAGAGAAGGTTACAGTTAAGGAAAAAGGAATAAATCTAACCTAAATAACTCGAAGTGACGTAAGGTATGTCATTATTTCGACTGTGACTGGATGTTTAGGTGTTGCGTACCCAAATCCGAAAACAAACAAGAAGATTGAAAGAAAATGGAAAGGAACGAGCTCGGCGCCGTGTTTTCCTTCGACCTGTTATTAATTCTCCGATTTTGTTTTGGCAGTCTCCCACCGGACCGCCGCCAGTGGGAATACACACAATAAAACAGAACGCCGTCCGAATCGGAATCGGATGACATTTCTGCTGCGAACGGAATGTTAATTTCTCGGTTTTTACCAACTTCAGGAATGTCCTACTGGAAAGAACCATTTAAATGTCACAATGCCCCGACGTAATTACGCCCGAAGTGCCCCTCATAATGCGGAAATGGCCCGAGCTATTAAACCGAAAACTTCCCGAACGATTAATCCGACATCCACCCGAAAACAGTCGATATCGGAGGACGACGGGGGGGTAAATCAAAGGACT
Organism: Asbolus verrucosus; assembly: GCA_004193795.1. Classification (NCBI taxonomy): domain Eukaryota; kingdom Metazoa; phylum Arthropoda; class Insecta; order Coleoptera; family Tenebrionidae; genus Asbolus; species Asbolus verrucosus. The sequence continues at coordinate 11,493 of QDEB01113313.1, read as the reverse complement.
CCCCATCACTGAAAATATTTACTCGAAATTAGGCCAGTTCAAAGGGAATCGATGCCGGAACGAGATGCAATCGAGAAAAATCCTTTCGGCCTCCATTATGCTTTCTTTGCGTTTGACGACTTCGTCAGATTAATTTAAGAGAGTGATTTACCTCCGTCAGGTGGGGGGTTTCTCAATTTCGGGGACAGACTCAGAGATAATTCGCCGAAATCTGATTACTAAGAGACTGGAAGAATCTTCTTTGACAGGACGGCACGCACCACCTGACTCGGATATTCGGGTTTTTTCCTTCTCATAATTCCGACGTGGTATCTCCCCAACTCAAGGACGACTTCCCAATTTTCCATTTTGATTAATAATTCCACTGTGGCGCCACGGGGTTTTCGATATTGATGTGTCACATGGTTTTACAAAACTTTGTAAACTCTCATGCAGACAAATCTAAAATAAATAAATAAATTTAAAATCAAACTGCAAAATAAGTTTGATTGGGTTGTTGATTTCAAACATTTAAACGTAAAGGTGGATTATCATTTTTTAAAATTGTCAAAAAAAATTAATTTTGACATTGTAAACTTTTAATGAGCATTTTTGACCTCAAGTTTAGAAAATTTAAAGTATTTGGTGATGATTTGATAAATTTGCGATACTTTAAATTACATAACTTGCACGTGTTCAAATCAACAAATTTACAAAAAAAATTATTGAATTTAAAAAATCACAAAACAAAGAAGGTTGTAAGTTGTAAACTTAAAAATCGGTTCGACAAGGGTATATTAAAAATTAGAATAATTGTAAAATTACAAACAATCGTTCAAAAATTAGGTTTTTGATATTCAAATTTCAAAATGTGGACTTGACTCAAATAATTTTTTAAATTCTCGAAATATTTTGAAATTTTAGCCTATAAAGGTTGAAGCGTTCGATGGTGTTTGTTCTAATAAAATAGATTAACACTTAACTTACGAATTTTCAGATTTACAAAAAAAAATTGCTCAGTTTACAAAATCTGAAATCTAAAAATATTGTAAACTGTTAGGTTCAAAATCGGTTAGCAGATATAAGTGTGGATTAATCGCATTATTCAAATGATCTACGGTTCTGAAATATCGATTTTTAAAACTGCAGATTTACAGTTTTACAAATAAATTTAAAACTTGTTGAATTTACAAAACTACAAAAAATAGCGAAATAGGTTATAAACTTGCAAGCTCAAAAATTTCTAACAGGAAAGAAGAACGGTCTGATATCACATTCGCAAACCATCGAGAATGATTTCGTTTTTACAAAACTTTGTCAATTTTGAACCCTTTAAGCTACATAGAGATTATTTATTATTTTCAGATTTACAAAATAACGATCATGAAATATTGTACAATTGAAAACTTAAAAATAAGTGAAACCGGTATAAAACTCATAATTACAAGATACTGAATACTTGAATTGTTGAACAACTGCCATGGGTAATAAAGGTTTTAAATGTGACTGGAAAGAAGAAGAAAAAAACAACACAGCTCACAACGAGAGGAAAGTGGCTGAAAGAGGACGACGCCAAGAAAGCCAATTACTTCCATATTAACATACCAACATTGTGGCACCAAACCGAAATTCCTCAATGTAGCAAAACTACTTCATATAAAAGAGAAAATGCCCGCCGATCGATTATGTGGGCGGCCCACTTCACACTGAAAAAAAAATCAATTAGGACCTCACCGATCCGTTTTTCTTTGCCGAAACCGCATAAATTCGCGAATTTAACCAAGAACGCAGACGGATGGGTGTGGACGACCTAAATTCGTTTAAATCGCACTAGCCTTAAGGCCAGACTTCCTTTCACTCGTCGGTTACTTAATTATCGTTAAGTTTAAACATTTTCAAATGCTGTTGCACATCCGCCGGCTCCGAAATAATTTATTATAACGACCGCAATTGTCGGGGGCCAGGATCGATTGGCATTTGACGCCGACATTTGATATTTTCCGAAATTACACACGTCAGTTATTTAATCCGAATGTATGGACAAGTTAATTACGTCCTTTTCAGCCGTCGGATGTTATCATAAATCGTTAAATTCCGAATGGAAAAATGCAACGCATTACAATATCCGTGCATCAGGCCCGGCTGAAATATGGGAAAATATTCAATAAATTACGATGGTTGGCGATGATAAAAGCGAATGTATCAGAATATCGCCAAAAATGACATTAGAAGCTTGCTAGGGGAGGGGGAAGGCATATAAATCAGCGCCATTTTGCAACAGATTTGCTGTTCCATATCGCTCCAGTGCGACAACCACCCTGACCTTTTCGGATTTTTCTGGAAATTTGTACACTTTTATAAAATCGCAAAAATTCACCTAGGTGGAGTGTGATAGCCGCCCTTGGACAAACAATTTATAATTTAATCCCGGGTGACGTTATCGACCCTGCTAAGCTTTTATCTAAACAATGTGCATAATGGAGTTTTAACAGTGTTTGCACGTGTGTGCATTAGGCGCGATGTATTATAACGTCATACATATTCAGAGGGGGCTTAAGCGACCACGCTGTATATAATTAATTTTCGCCCAATTAGAGCGATAACCCCGCCGAAAACGTTCCAGATCGCGCTCCTCTCCCCTATTAATTTACGATCGGAGCAGATTTAAGACGGCCTGCGCACGACAACGATAAATCTGAGCGTGCGGAAAAAACTTGTCCCTCGGCGTTGTAAACGAATTAATCAACTTTTAAAGGTCACCGGGTATACGGCGCCTCCCAGAAAAAATTAATATCGCATTACCGCGGCCCTCTGTTGTTTTTTGCGTGCGCTTGTTGCTCGATCTGAGCCAGTGTTTAATGAATTTTAAAACACCGTTCCGATAAATATTCATGGAGATAACGACGGTTTAGAAATTAGATTTTCAATCAAACTCGGAAATCGACGAGAGGCGAGTTTTAAATTTGCGTAAATTCGTGTTTAATTTTTTTCTTGAGCGGGGGTGTGCGCGAATAATACGGTGTGTTGTAAATAACGGCGAGCGTAATATGCACCCTTGATTAACTCCCCTTTGTACAAACAAGTATCCGATTTCTGTTCGTTTTTGTTCGTTTGTGAGCTTCCGATGTTTTGTTTTGCAAGCTATCTCGGTCGTGGGTAATTTTAACTCTTTTTTTTTTACATCAGGTGTTTTGAATCTTGAATTACTTTAAATTTCATTTTTTTTTTTAAGTGTATTATTTCTATGAAAAAAAAAGAAAAATGCATTATTTTGTGGAGTTCTAAAAATTCTTCTTCGATCATTTTCAAAATTTTCGATAAATGTTCCACAATTTGGCAGTATTTCATGCAACTCTCAATAAACCACATGTTGATTTTTCAGATTTGTTTCAAATTTCATGTAAACTAAAGAAAATTTTAATAAAAAATTTGATTTTGAAATGTTCTAAATTTATATTGGGACTTTTTCAAATTCTACAGAATTTCATGAATTTCGACGCAGTTTTGATCACTTTCAAACTATTTCAAGAGTTCGTGTGATTTTAAAATTTCATTATGGAATTTATGTAACTTTCAATGCAATCGACTCTTTTGAATTGAGTCTAAATTTGAAGAATTTTTTGTCACTACAATGCCCTCTAAAATTTCATAAAACTTCCATGAATTTCAACACAATTTCAATCAAATATGTTTCATTTAATAAAAATTTCTATTAAATTTCAACTATCAAACATTGAATTTTCTAAATTTTCAAAAATGTAAACTCTTAAGTGCATGTAACAAAAATACGAAATTTCATGTCGGTAAATCAAAACAGTAGAGCTTTTAAAAAAGCTCTGCAATGAGAATATTTCAACATTGTGTCAAAATTTATGAAACAGTATAGAGTCAAACTAATAATTTGGATGAAATTTCTAGAATTGCATCAAACGTTTCTTTATGGTTTCGAGAGTCTTGAAATTACTTATGTAATTTTCGCAGTTTCAGCAATTAAATGTTAATTTAAAAAAAATTTAATTCAATATGGATGAATAAAAGCTGCCTTGAATTTTTCAGCGCAGCCAGAGTGATGTGACATTTCTTTTTGTAAACAAGAAAAATCTTGGCCGCCTTCCAGTCAAGAGACTCTCATCCACTCGCATTAAATATCTTAATGTAATTAATTAAATTTATTTAATGCTGAAAGCTACTCGACACAATACTACCGTAATTTAGTTTAACTTGGTAGTTTGAACCATGAATATAATTAGAGTGAAACAAGGAATAGGTACAAGTGATTTGAATCCAGAATTAATTGAGATAATTATTATATTGTTTACTCTGCTCGAACTACAAATTCCGACTTGTGAGTGCACTAACAAAACAATTAATAATTAATTAACAACGAAAATAACGGAAAAATAACGATTTCTTGTTGTTTCAGGTTAGTACCAGACTCCCCCGACAGCGTTCAGGTAAAATTTCAATCGAAATTCGTTTTTATTGTCCCGGATTGACAACGTGCAGCCCTCCGGATTTATTTATTATTCAAATTATGCGAGCCGGGTTAATTAACGCACCTTTTGATTTATTTCCATATTTAATTTACCTCCGACATTTCCTGTCACTCGAAGCGAACGAGAGGAAGTACATTTGGTGCAAAAGTGCAGTTAAAAGCTTGTTATTGGGTAGTAAAGCATCAAAGCTTAAGGGTCCGTTGTTTGTCGAGTGGCTGCCAACAAACAACAGCAGTAGAAGAGTAGGCACTACAGAACGTAATTAGATTTCCCCCACCCCTGGATCAGGCTCAGCATGAATATGCATCAAATTTTGATGCGTTATGCTAATTACATTAACGTCCTGTTCCTAGCAAATATATCAGAGCTTTCAGAGGGACTCTCTAAATCAGGGCGAGCTTTGTGGCCTCTGAACTGTAATTACTGTTGCGTTATTACGGATGCGGGACTAACGCTATTGTTAACGATTGATCGCGGTGCATACGTAAAAATAACTCTAAAGCGCGATGTCACTTCGCGTCGACTCGGTCTGTATAAGCCGAGTTTTCTTTTGATTTGTGGAATTGCCAATTCTTCTATTTCATGAAATTTCGTATCCAGTTAAAGTTTCACTAAATTTGAATTTCACAACCATTCGGAAAAGATTTTTTCAATTTTAAATTTGTTGGGACTTCACTTTTCACATTCTTCGTAAATTTCGACTTGCTAATTCGTCCATTTCATAAAAGTTTCATTAAATTTCAGGAATCTTTCAATAATGATTTCTCAATTTTCAGATGAGTAGAGACTTTATGTGACGTTAATGATTTCATAGATTTTAAAAATTTCATCTCGCCAGTTTCAAGTATTTTACGAACCTTCAATATTTCAAAAATTATATTCATATTCCATTCCACAATAGAATTTCATTAGAAATGTGACACTTTTCACAGTTTTCGTCAATTTCAAACAAACAGAAAACTGGTAAAATGTGTCATAAAATGATTGTTGATAATATCTAAATTTTCAGTTTCCTAAAGATTCCACAGTCAATTTTAAGAGGATTTTTTAAACTTCAAATATGTAGAAACTTCATATGACATTCATGAGTCCGTGCGATTTTTCTTTGGAATTCTTGTAATTTTAGGAAATTATTGAAATTGACTCACTAAATCATCTACTTCATAAAAATTTGACGTATTCATAAAATTTTAATAAATTTGTATTTCACAAACCATTTAAAAAAATTCTCGAACTTCTAATTCGTAGATATTTTATGTAACATTAATTACTTCATGGGTTTTAAAAATTTCACCTCACTTTCAATATTTCACAATTTTATAAGTTACACAAAACGAAGAGTTTCAGAAATATATTTCAGAAGAGAAGGTCTTCACGAGTTTCTAAATTTCAAAGAAATAAACACTTACTAAATTTTCAAGTTCATAAGAATTTCATATACGACAAAATTTCACAAATTTGTATTTCATAAACCATTCAATAACGAATTTACAAAAATCTAATATTTCACCTACTTTCATTGGAATTTAAATGTAGATATTTCACAAATTATTGATTAGGAAAACTTAAGTGAAATCTTAAATTCCAATTGTTATGAAATAATTCATATTTTGGAGATTTTAGAAGTCTATGAAACACTGCTAATTTTAAATGTTATCGCAATTTTTCTAAAATTAAAGTTTTCGAGAAATCATTATAAGTTATTTGAAGTACATAAAATCTTCATCAAATATGTTAAAATTTGATCTTCCAACATCAATTTTTAATACATTTTGAGCTACTATTGCAATTTAAACCTTAAGAAATAATTGTCTTTTAGATAAGTGAAATAATTAAAATCGTTGAAATGATTACGAAACCATCAAAATTTGTGAAACACGCTATCGCTTATTCCGATTTTTTGGAAAATTTTGAAATTTTATGCACTTCTGTTCTGCGTATGAAGTTTTCTTGAATCTTAAAAGTTATTGAAGAAGTTGAGACATAAGTGAAATGTTTCATCAATTACTGACACTTTGGGGTTCTGTTGAAATTCGAATTCTAAATTTATGAAACGTTTATGAAAATTTTGATGTGAAATTCTCTTCTACTTTCGGGAAATAAGTGAAGTTTCTTCGGAGAATTTTTCCAAAAGCTCCGTGAAATTGAAAGATTATCATTATACCCATTATGGCAAACTGAAATTTTTGAGAAATTATTGAAGTTCTTATGTTTAAAAATGACGAAGTTAGCTTTATAGTGCGTAAATATAAAGCGACGCAACAATATAGTATAGCAGTACGTTTTAAAAAAGGCTTCAAATAACTGGAATCCCGTAATTTCGATTTTTCTCTTTCTCGTTCGTCCCAAATCCGCGAACGAAAATATTTAGAGAGATATTTAATAAATTTAATCATTTTAATTAAAGCTTCCTCGCTTGGCGCTTTATTGAGCTTTCGAAATTTGTTCGTCACAGTTCCAACAGACTCATCGAAAATGAAACACGAAATTTAATGAGGCGCCTCAGGACATGCCACCTAACTAATGTCTTACCGAAACTACAGACATGAATATTTATAAATACAACATTATCAGGGACGATTGTACCTGTCACAACGAACTGGTGTGAAACAAACGACCCGGTTTTTCCTCCACGAGGGTGTGACTACACTAAACGAAGAAGCACAGAATCATCTCCGCAACTTTCACATCTATGTTTGTCGTGCAAATTACACGTACGCGCTAATGTCTTCCCGGTTATTGAAGATTTCAATTTCGCAACTCGTGATTGTGAAAAGTTAATCTGCTGCTTGCTGCTCAGTCAAACGTTCACTCGCCGGTGATGCCTCCGGGCCTACAAATCAAAAATAGATCGACGCAAATTGAATTCTTCTGCATAATCTCGAACACACCCTGTAGCCACGTACGATATTAGACTGATGAGGGCGTTCCAAATAATGTCGTTCCACAAATTGTGATTCTCTTTTTGTTTCCTTTGTCTTGGATTTTAATTCAGTCAATCGACAATTTCACATACTGTCCGCTACTTCACAAATATTTTAAAATACATGAAGTTTGTGAAATCATTGTAAATCCTTGCCGAATATGTGAAATTTTCGGTTGTGAAATATGAATTTTTCAAAAATCATAAAAAAATTATCAAAACATCAGTTTAGTTTCGGTAACTGCGGATACGTCAAGTTACTTGGCCAACTTTCTCTTAAAAGCCAAGGTTAATAAAATGTAAAATTCCGTTTTAATGAAAATCTGTCAATAGAGTATGTTTTATTCAAAAGACAAAAGGTTGAGGTCATTTTCTTTTTCACCGAAGTTGTATTTTTTACATCCGATGATGTTCAGTTAACCCGAAATCCTTGATTTTTCGAAGAGTTCGGCTAAAGCGCGCGTTACCTCAAAACATTTAGCCCGAAGGAGAAGAGAAGAGGGCGCCATCAAAAATTAATTGCACGTTTCCCCCGACAGTTTGAGATTATAACATTAAAAGGTGTCCGTTGCAGAGAGGGTGAACTTTACAAGATCTGATGGGAGCCCGTAAAATATTGGAAGACGATAAAAGCGCAAAATAAACAAGAGCAGGGAGTCGAGGAGTAGAAAGACGTAATCTTTCAGTAAATACGGCTGAAGAATACTCGCCGCAGCCTTTAAAAATCCCTGCATCCTTTGAGGACTCGGATGTTTCCTTTTTATTATTATTATCCTGTGTGCATAGCGAGGAGAACATTTTTATCCGGAAAAACCGCCTTCGAGGGTTTGCACAGGCCGAGTCGGTACAAAATGACAGCTTTAGAAATTATTTGAGGTTTTTATTCTAAGACATTTTAACAATTTTTGAAAGATTCTAATTATTTCACATATTTCAAAGGCACCTTAATCTTTTCTGAAGGTTACAATTACAATAATTGGCTCAAAATTTCACAGACTCAAATACTGCGATTATAAAGATAATGGGATTAAACATAAAATTTTTGGACAGTTTCTGAAGATTTCACATATTTCGAAAATCTCATGACAATTTGGGAAAACTTCACAAATTTTTGGATTTCATGGATTTTTAGAATTTCCCATTTGGTTCACATCATGAATTTCATAAATGTCTGAACACTTCAGTAGATCACAGACTAAGAAATTACATTGCATAATATTTCAAACTTGTGAGGTTTTATTCTTACTGTTGGTGAAAAAGTGAAACGAGAAATGTAAAATATCCTGGAGACCTCACGAAAATTTAATTTCAATGAAACTTCACTGAATACTTTCAAAGTTCTGGAAACTGTTCCAAACTGGAAGACTAAACTCTTTTTGCTTTTTATCAGTCGTATGACTCCTAGTTCAGTCACTTTTACTCGCACACTAGATCCAATGATAAAGCCCATATATCTGTGTCGATCACTTTTACTCTTCAATGTAACAGATACCGACCTGTCAATAGTAATTAACACGAGCCATTATTCAAGCATTCGAACGAAAGTGGCCCAGTGAAAATTACGTAGCCATAGATCCAAATCTATTTAACGCTCCCGGCACGTTGACAAACAGCAAAACCCGTTTGATTTGAATATTTTTGCCAGAGACCCATCGAAGACGCCACCAAATGCTAATGCAAAGAAAGTGTGGCCGATAAGAGTAGGATTTATGTGCGGAAAACGGCGACTCCGTAATAAAACTCTCATTAGCGACTGGATAAATAAATAAATAAATCACCGACCGCTTTCTATGACGCTCGGACGCAGAAATAGACAAACAAACACCGAAAAAAGCGACACCGCCATCAATCAAGAGATTAGCTCGAAATCCTTCGAGGCGCAGCGGCACCTTGTTGTTTTGCCGATACCAAAGGACTTGCTCGTACAATTAAGCACGTGCGGTGCCGATGATGTGCAACTAGAGGTGGTCGAGCTGCGCATTTTTCGACTGCATGCCTGTCCTCCACTTTAAAAGCGTCATGCGATATGCAGATTCCCGCCGAGTAAGAAGAGTCCACTTGAAACGTCCCTTTTGGCTGATGATGTTTCAGTCGAAACCAGTTGCGTTGCGAAATTTCGTAATTGCGACGTTGCGTAATGGATATATTAACGCTCAAACACCTGTCGATCGTAAATGGTCGAACGTGTGGTGTGTTGCGAAAATTTTTTTCGTCATGCAGCGGTTTAATGACACGGTTTTGGGAATTTTACCTGTGGTTTATCCGACATTTACAAAAGAAGTCCTGTGTCAGTACAGTGTCTGTGAGATACCTGGAGTGAGTCATCTCCTAAAACAAATGCTTTGTTTCTTCTCTTCCATTTTTTCCTTTTTAAATATGTTCTTCCTTTTGAGTATTCTTTCCTGTTTGATCAGTACACTGTCTTAAATCTATTACTGTTTCTGTTTTGAACTTATGTTTTCCATTTTCATCTCTTTTTGTTCCTCCTCCCCAAACTATATCTATTTTAGGTCTTTAAGTGGCGTTTTTGCTAACTCATAATCGTTTAAAAGAGGACCAAGATCAAGACAAAAATGAGAAAAGTTAAACGTTAAAGAAACAATTACAAACATTGTAAATATGAGCAATTTTTTCAATTGAAATTGAATCTAAAAATTTTTTTTAATTTTCAACTTTCTAGAAATACTTTGAAGAACAACACAAGGTTCAGAAAAAAGCAAAATAGATTTAAAAAAAGAACAGAGGTTTAGATTTCGGAAAAAAGGAAAGAAAGACAAATAGAGGACGAAATCGTGAAGAGTGGGATATATGTATAGAGAAATGGAGCGATCCTAAAGCAACTCCGAAGCAAGTAGAATTAGTCTTGCAGTGTTAACTTTTCTATTTGTTTCACTAGAGATGCTGAAAGAAGGCAAAGATGAATAATAAACGCAAAGCGAAAATTACCTTCAGAATTTCAGTTCCGCTCTCTTGCCCACCGCCGCCCGAAAAAGCAAAATAATTACCCAGTTATCACTGCCGGAGGCACCTCGTTAGATTTTCTATAAACTTGTTAAGACTCCAGAAATTCCTTAACTTGGCTAAGACCGAGCTAAGGGCCCCAATTAAAATAATTAACTTTATAAAACATCCGCAGCTCGGCATTTGCATGAATTTTTCGCTCGAAACGTTCCTAAGAAGTTCGGCCGACCGCTGCGGTGTTCCGCCAGGTGGCGATCTCGGCCCCGTCAAATTCCCCCGAAAACTATAAAATAATTTTATTTACATGTCTTGTCTCCTTATTATGCGCATTCCGCGTTCATTGTTCTATCTGTAACTCTATCTCTCTTCGACTTTTTCGTCTTTTGTGTTGCGGTGAAACGAAAATAATTGTTTTGTAGTTGGGGTGAAACTAGTTGGCTACACAAATCATGTTATTATGCTCTCCCATTCGGGGTAAATGGAACGTTCAGGTGGGTTCGCAAGGGCGCCTTTGTTTCGGCCGACAACTTAAATATGTCTGAAATTTTGTCTATTATGCTCACTACAAAGCTCTTGTCATGGCGGAGATGGATAATTAAAATTATAATTTGATTTGTAATTATAATTTGGAGGGCCTTCGAACTTCGCTCGAGTCTAAAAATAACAAGAGCCCAGGGACCGACAGATGTTTCTAACTTCCAAAGTTGGAAATTGCTCCGTTGATGATGGCGATGTTTTCTTCATTTTATTTCAAGACAGGTGGATATTGACGTTACGGGCGAACGCGAACAAATTATCGATGATGTCGCTGTGGGCGTTCGCCACCCACAAATTTGTTCCGATGTCGAAGAACAGCTCTCGATTAGGCCCTCTCGCATGAATCAGCTTAGGTGAATATCGGAATTAAAAAAAAAAAAAAAACGTTTCCCACAAACGAAAAAAGTCGATAACATATTTAAACGATGAAAAAAAAAAGGAAACGAAGGATACTTTAATTGAAAAAAGAAATAAGACTATTATAGAAATGCAGAACATGAGGAAAAGAAATGGAAAAACTATACAGACTTTATACTATTTTGTTGAAAAGAAAACTACCAAAAAACCTTCTGGATGATAGTTTTCAGAAAATTTCAA
>QDEB01113284.1:4475-14546 GCA_004193795.1 Asbolus verrucosus | reverse complement strand
TTTTCAATTTGAATATTTTCAATAGAGTTTCATCATATTTTCTATAATTACTTTTTTTTAAATTAATATTTCCAGTCTTTGTGTGTTGGACGGTCGACCATAAAGTTGTCAAACCCTCATGCTTCTTGCATATATTTCTTCCCTTTACTATAATTTACTATAATAATAGGAAAAAAACCGCTAATCTCTCACAGATGGCAATTTTTTTTAAATTTTGGAAGTTAATAATTCAGGCGCTAAGTAACCGATTTTGATTTTCTTTCTTTTGTTTGCCTCCATTCGATGTTTGTGACAAACTGACAAAACTTCATCGTTTTATCTTAATTAATAATAAAGGGGGGCTATGCGTCCTCCACAACCCTTTGAGCTATATTGCCCATTAATGAACCTAGATCTAAGAATTTGACAAAGAATCCGTACACAAAATTTGAACTCGATAGGTAAAACCGTTCTCATGCTATCGGTGTGATGTCCTAGGGCAGGGAGCGAGCGAGCGAATCACATGGACAAGATCAATAGCGCTCCTCGCTAATGCTCGTGCGCTAAAAAACAAATTGTTCGACAAGAACCAACGTGAAGGTCTAGATTGAACTCTTGCCAGGATGCGATACTGGTAAAGGTAAGGTATGTTAACAGAATTTTTAAAATTAGTAAACATAATATAAAACACCTAAATATATAAAAAAACATTGGGTCGTTGGTATTATTCTTTTCTTCCTTACACTTTAAAATTTTAATTCGAATGAATGATGAAATACTGAAAAAAATTAATTAAATAGAATATTTAATGAGCATCTCTAAAGTATTAATGAAAGGAATATAATACGGCCCATTCTGTTGGACAACTTAATAAAAAATAAGCTTACAACAAAAAATAAATTCTCTCAAATAAAATAAAAGTAAATTCTGTACAGTAACTAATAACTAAATTCTCCATATTGTCTTATGAAATATTTTAGTAAAATTATTAATCTTTAACAAGGCAGGTTCAGATTTTATAGATCAAATGGATACGTCTAGGTTTACTAATGGCAAAATCATCAATTACATTACATTATCATAAAATTTTACTTTTTTTTAAATGATTGAATTAAATCATGTTCAGCTAGTGGCTAAATTACTTAACCGAACTTGTAACAATGAATTTCTAATAAAATTTTTAACTCTTTTTAAAGTTGAAAAACTTCATTCTAGGGAGACAGACGTTGCCGGTAATGACAATAATTTATACGTTTCAGACAAATCATTCACTAACGACAAAGAAAAAATAAATGCAAACATATCACCCAATTTTTTAGACTCTGAAATAATCCCGAAGTCGCAGTATATTGCTTTTAATTCGGTCTCCAATTTAGTTTTATCAAATAAATTTGGGTAATTAATTATTAACAAGTCATGCGAAAAAGATTTTCTAAAAGTTTCAAATTTTGAAAAAGATCGAAAGTTCTTAACTTATTTATATAACTAAATCTACATTCAATTTGATTTATTGCTAAATTTAAAATTTCGAAAAATAAACGTTTAAATTTTGTATCAAAAATACAAAAAAAATTAGTTTCCCTTTTATAAACAAAAATGACTTATTTATGTATCAGAAATATTATGTTAAAGTTTGGTCACAGGTCAATGGGACACCTGTTCAATATACGCTGTTTGTTTATCCATTATCAAATGTTCACTTGATACCTTGGTTCTGAGTTTTAAATTTGTAATTTTTATTTTGTTCATAAACGGTGTGAATAACGCTTGGATATATAGGTAAGGCTGTTGTGCTTTGAATCAGTGTTCGTATTACCGATACTATAATAATTAACTATGTATGAATGAGTTTAATCAATTTTGCCCTTTTTCCTCTAGTTTTCCATGCTTAAATGCATTCAAATCTAGATAAAGTAATCTTTAAAATATATTTTTGATTTACATAATTTTCTAACAAGCAAATTTTAGCTACAGTTGGCTAAAAATACACAAACATACCTACTTAATTGCCTCATTAGCTAACGATTAAAAAAATACGAAATGTTAAATTTCAAACTCATAATAGTAAAATAAATCAAAAAACATATTACTCATGTTTTTTAAGAAAATTATTAATAAAGGACTCAAACTATCAAATGTCAATACATAGATAAAAATGGAAATTCCCCAAAATTCTATATGTCTTTACATGTTAAAAACAAAATAATTGACTTTAAAAACACTGGTTTTTTTTATATACCAAATGAATGGAAATCTACCCCGAATTCAGGCGCGTTTAATTTTTATTTTACTAGTTACTAAACGACTCACTCAAGATTGAATGATTTTAAAAATTCAAGAGTTTGAAGTGGATGAATTTCTTTTGCGTGTTATGATTTTGCGGAAGTAATGTCAACTTGTGTTATACTTTTTTTTTGACATTAGACATTAACTATTACGTGTTGCAAACAAATTTGCTCTTAGCAAATACCTACACCCTACAATCGTACGTGAAAATAAAGTACACTACTAAAATAATTAAAAATCATTTATGATATTGTATATACACCGATGTTCATGATTTATTTTTACATGAGGATTCTACATGAAAAAACGGTTTTTATTTTTTTTCTGCTCCCCAAATGACTAATAAAAAATGATTTATATAAATTTGTTCTTAATAATTAGAAACATCTAAACGTAAGTAATGTTCCAATGTTAAAAAAAATGTTTAAAGTTTGAAAAATTTGGAATTCAAAGTAACCGCCAACAACTTGTATCGGCCAGTTAGATTCATGTCAACTTAAAATTCACCGCACTCAAGAGTATGAAGAAATAATAAGAAATTGTAATTATAGGGAAAAATGTTTTTAACTGTTGGCCGCATTGGTTTTTTATTATTACTGTTTATTATCTAAGTACATGTCTTCAGTTATTTCCCTACTTACTTTATTACAATGTTTTAAATAACCTGCCTTTTAAGTAATTTTGTTTAAATTAATAATTCAAAAAATATTTTTTTACATAACCTCTAATCCAATATAATGACAGACCATGTCATTATTTTATTATTATTATGTTATATATTATTATGATAATATATTACTATATACTATTATTATGTCAAGAATAGACAATCCGAATCATTATGACTGCATATCGGCAATTAGATCAATTGTATTTGTTATAACAGCTGCCTTTGACTGCAAACATTTATAATGACCTGTATAGTATAGCGTGTTCTTTCATGTCAGGTCAAGTCAGATTTTTTCACCATCTCCAATACCGGATTTTTTTTTCTTGGTCGATTTTTTATATAAAGGTATTTTTTTAAATAAGGTTAATTTTTAAAGTTATAGGCTAAGCTGTACTAAATTGTTACCCAAATATATTTATATTAAATATTATTTTAATTGCAGATCCATCGAGGTTGCAAAATATTTTGCCGCTTTATAGGATGGTGTCAGTTGTCAAAGTCTGTATCTGTCACATTTGTCACTGTAGTGTTATTTTCTTGACTTTTGCTTGTTTGATTATCCCATTACTTTTTCGTTTATCTGTTACAATTAAAGAATCTTTTTAAATATTACATTCATTTAACGATTATGTCAAAAATAGTTTGTGGTGAATATATTATTTATATAAAGCGGCAAATTTCAACGAGTACTGAATTCCAAGGCGTCCTAAGTGTACATTCTTTTATATATACTGTTATTTGTTAAACTGCATTGTTATTATAACCGAAATAACACTTGGAAGCGGAACATAAATCTAATATATTTTCGGTATTTTATGAAGTGGGCACATTTACCCATTAATCATCACTTTGTGTTATATCTCTGACTTATTTTGTAGTTCCGAACTGGTTTTTAAAACCATGAGAATAAAACAAATAAAAATCGATGAAAACTGAATACATTCGTAAGAGAACAAAAATGTTTGTTAGAAACGCCAAAAAAGTTTTCTCTTTGATAAACAAACATTGACTGTCATTTCTGAATGAATATAGCTTGTCAAAAAAATTTCACTTCATCAATTTATAAAGTTTTTTAAACCATTGAATGCTAGCTCATACACTTAATATCAATAAATGAAAAATAACTTGATGTGAATTATGCCCATAAATACATATTTTTAATTTAATTTATATTTTTGTAAAATTTGGTTATTTTCTTTTTTTAAAATAAATTTGAATGAATCTTTAAAAGATGTAGTGATTTCTTTATCAATGATTATTGGGAATATTAATGTTATAAATTATGTATATTTCAATACATACAAAGTGTAATGAGTGTTGCAGATGTTTCAAGTGTTTGACTTTTGCAGAAATTGACATTACTTAAACAATGCGGATGTTAAATAATCCAATATTGCAAATAAATTTTGCTGATATATTTTTCTATCCCCTATCAGTGATTATTAATATGTCTCTTAAAGACTCAATTTTCTCAGATGCATGGAAGTGTTCAAACGTCATTCCTGATTTTAAGGATGAAAGGTAAAATATTGAGAATTATAGAACGATTTCTCTGATATAGAATTTTACTAAAGTATTTGAATCTTTACTTTACAATCATGTAATAAATTTAATTAGCTCTAATAAACACGGTTTCATTAACGGCTGATTTAGGGTGACTAATTTGTGCTCAGTTACATAGTACCTATTTGTACCTTTGGTTAATGTAATATCGGGTGTCCCACCGAAAAGGCCTCCCCCCCGTAACTTCTTCATTTATTAATAAATTTCGATAAAATTTTATAGTGATATTATAGTTGTGGCAATGTAGCATCATGGCTAGCAGCATGTTACGAAAAAACAGTGGAATTTTTTGGAAATTTTAGAGAANNAAATTAATCCATTTAAACTTTTAATATTAAAAACTGCGATTTTCAATTTCAAATTTCGGAAACTAACAAAGAAAAAAGTACTTAGTTATCAGCGAATAAAAGTGTGCAGTCTCTAATATCACTGTATAAAATTTTATTAAAACTAATTAATAATTAAAGAAGTTAAAGGGGAGGGGGGATTTTCTGTGGGACACTCAGTATATATGGATTTTACTAAAGTTTTCGATAGAGTTTATCATAAGCCTTTGCTTTTGTAACTCAGAGTGTTTGGTCTCTCTGATAGATTCATATAACTCTTTTAGAGCTGTCTTGCTAATGGAATTAATTATGTCAGTTTTAATGGTTTTGAATCTGATCCTTATATTTCTTTATCTGGTGCTCCTCAGGGCTCTATTTTGGCGCCATTGTTGTTTCTACTCTATATTAATGATACCGTTGACGCATTGTCTTGTCCTTATCTTTTGTATGTAGATGATTTAAACATTTTTTATGGAATAAATTCAATCTGTGATTGCCAAGATATTCAATTAAATATTCAAATGATAGATAGAAAGATGGAATTTGAACAACGGATTAACATTAAATGTATGGCAATGTCTTACACTTATAAGATACAATAGTGTATGTCTATAAAGTCAGTGATAATGTTTTGGAAAGAGTTGAGTTCATTAAGGATTTGGGCGTTACCACTGACAGCAAATTAAATTTTTCGTTACACTATATCAACATTGTTTCGTCGGCTCATAAAACATTTTGTTATTAGAAATAGCAAAAACTTTCTCCAGTCTTCTACTCTTATTAATTTATTCAACTGTTATGTCAGGTCCAAGTTGGAGTATGCCTGTGTTGTTTGGGATCTTGCAAGCGATATTTTGGAAATATCTAAGTTACAAGATTGATAGGGTTTATCTTCGGCAAAGCTTTCCACATCAACTACTTCTAGACAGATGCGTCGCGATTTTGCTTCTTGTATTTTTCTTTATAAAATCCTGCAGGGCTTAATTTTTTCTCTAAACTTACTGAGTGGAATGTACATACTAGTTCCGCGGGCCAACCTGCGCACCCATAAAACTTTCTGTTTAAGTAATGCAAGGACCAATGTTTTGAAATATTTTCCGTTGTATAGAATCTGCTGTATACATACATACATACACACATATATATATATTCTTTCTGAGAAACTAAATTCTTTAAATTTGAATGAGGAATTCTTTAAAGTATTTCTTTTTTTTTTCTTTTTTCCTTGTCATGTTATTGGGTTTTGCCTGTTGGATAAGTGTTCTAATAATAATAATCATAATACTAAAAAAAACACTCTATTTATTTGTTCCTATTCAAAATAAATTAATTTGTATATCAGAACAATGAAATTAAAAAATTAATAGAAAAAGAATCAATTTGTAACATTTCACATTTGGATTTATAGTAAGTATATTATTACAATAAGAATGTGTAACAAAATAACATGTAGAAAAATTAAAACATAATACACGTACATATTCCTAACGTTGTTTAACTATCCACAGGCGATTATAACATATTGTAATAATTCCTGTGTTCAATTAACCACTTCTCAACGGAATGATAGTTCTTCTTCATCCAATCAACGTTTCCTCTTACTTTTTCTATGGTGCTATCGAAGGCTTGACTTGCGGTGCCGATGTTGTTCCTAATTTCGTTCTTAAATCTGATCAACTATAAAGAAATTTTCATACAATACATTTCGGACTGCCTATCTCACTCTCACCTCAGCAAGTTGGTACTCGGTGTTCATATAACGCGGTAAACTTTTGACCATTTTGCTGATGATGTTAAAACCTTCCCCATAGCTGAAATTATTTATTGTTAATGAATGTCTAAATATGGCAAACCCAAGTTCTTACTGCGCCAATAGCTTGTCCCAATTCATCCGTAAGAAATCGAAGGCCATTGTGCTGGCCACGTTGTTATCAGATACAGATTTAAAAACCCTCCCGGCATCTTGAATTCTTATACTGGAGTCGTTGTGGACCAAAAAGTCCAGGTACCTGTTAATTGTATTTGTATTAACTTTATTGACGGTTTGGAAGTGATTAGTGAAGCTGATGAAAACACAGAGAAGAGTTTTGAAATTTCAGTAAAAGTGATGATAATAGTTACAGGACACTTAAATTTTCTGAGAAAAAAGTTATTGTTCCGACTATCTGAACTTAACGTTCTAATAAGTTCTTAATAAGTGTTATAACAGTCAGGATCCAGGAACGTAAAAAGTTTCAGAAATTTGGTCTTCGTTAAAAGTTAAAAATATAGTGTAATATACAGGTGAAACTGTCGGGAAAATTGTGAAAGGTGATTGACCAAGATTTTTTGATTAGTTATATGTATACTTTGAAAAGTTTTTTAAGAAAACATTCAAATTTATTTAATGGTCTTTAAGCTGAATTTTTGATAACATTATCTATTTTATCCAATTTAAAAAAAGATATGATCTATTACAAAAAATAAGAATGACGTCAAATCTTAAAAATGAAGTATTATAGAAGCCAATAACATTCCCTGATGTCTCCCTTAGAACCTTGAAATTGGATGGAACTTACATGTTCCGTTAATGAATTTAATATAAGAAGGTACAAATTGTTTAAACCTAAATTACTTGGAACTAGTGCGTCCTATCGACATTTAACGAGAGTACTGTTTTAGAAAATGGTTAACAAAAAAATGAGGGTAAAAAACTATCCTCACTCACTAAAATTACCCCTTTGAAATTATTATTAATGTATTTTGTCAAAATAAGTATTTATATTTATATCAGAAAAATAAATAAATTTCGTTTCGTCTGTAAATCACTTAGGAGACATCCTAGAGAAAAAGTTTATATAAAAGATCCTTTTAATTTTTTTATACTTCACAATCCTTTAAATATATTATTATTTTTAGAAAAGATTCTGTCTATGTTGGCAACAAAAACGTAATTCTTTAAAATTTTTGTAACAAGCACCCCTTTTCTTAAAAACATGAAGTTTTTTGGTTCGTCAAGTTGAAAGATAGAAACGACTAGTTCAAAGAAACACAAACTCGTTAATTCGTTCATGAACAAATAATAATAACACAAAAAAAAAGGATTATGAATTGCACTTGTATAAGGCTCCCGTCACGTAAAAATGTTACTTTTCTGCAAAAATGATATAAAATTTTTGACATGTAATACAGTTTTGAGTGAATTTTCTGCTAAAAAACACCACTGTTTTTTATGAATTCAAGAAAATCAGCGATAAAAATGACGCTTGTAATTGTTCAAATTTACCGAGTCATCTAATTGTAATTAATGAGTTATTCGGCGAAAATCATTTTAATTACTGAACAGTGTTTCATATTGCATTAATTAATCTTACTGTTAATTGTATTTCTGCAATAAAATGTTAATTTTGTATTCGTTTTTTGTGAATTTATAAACATTTTCTGTATTGATTGATATAAACAAATGTTCCAACGATCTGTGAAAGTAAGATTATGTCATTATTATTAAAGATATCAAAAATGAATTTTCACGGAGGAACATTAGGTGCGTAATATAAAATTTCACTAAAGTCAATAACCCTTTATAACAGCGTAATGTATCTTTAACAGATGAAAATCGGCTATTAGGTTGGTTTGACTATTTTCCTTACAAAATTTAAGCCAATGAAAACTCTTAAATTTTTAAAACTCATCCAATTATGGTCAAATTGGGCGATAATTTTTTAAATAATTTTAAATATTTCTTTTGCAATACTTTTGCTATTATATTCCACAAAGTTTTCACAACGTCTTCTTTATAATCTGTATGATCTCGCTTCTTCGTATTAAAAGCAAAATATTTCATTATCCTGGCCAATTCTTCAACTGATGTGTATTTAAATTATATTTTCTTTCGCTGCAGAAACTGTTTGTACGGAGAAGATCTCAATTTTAGTGTATTTTGAGTAAACTTCTTAATATTTTTGTCGATTTCGTTCNNTTCATGCTTCAGCAACACAAAAATTTTGTTTTTGCACGATAGAACAATTTTACTACGTTACCGCATTTGCTGCCAGAACAGTAAGTTGGATACTAAAATAAACTAAACGGTAATTAATTTACTTATCGTTCTAAAACAGTAAGTGAAAATTTAAAAATAGCCATTTAAAGAACAATATAATTCATAAAATATTTAATAATAGCATAAACATTATTACACTTTGTCATATTTTGTTTAGTGAAAATGGCAACTTTTTTCTTTTAAGGAATGCCACTAGCCTTGTGAACTTGGATATATCAATGTTATTCTACCGAAAAACTGGTTTTTCAGCATGGAATATTCTTCCCAAATACTTCCAGGTGACTTCAGTGTTTCACTTCGTCGAACAAAATAAGCCAGCAACAATTTTTCATTAATTAAACAATTTTTCCCCTCACACCAGCTTTTAAAGATTTTATATATAATCTCATACCGAAATTATGACTTTTCAGAAATTATTGAGAAACAGCCAATGTCCCAAGCTTATTCAATTTCAACACTATCTACACCATCCAAATCTACTTCAGTCATTTTAACCTTAAAACACCATGGCAACCATCTACCTTGACCAAAAAATTAAATGTCATTATTGACATTTTTAGTTTTATTAAGATAATTTATTCAGATCAGGGAAAAAAAGGTGTCTATCGTGGAAAAATGTTATAAGCATCACGAACGTTAAGAGGTGTATCGGTCTCGGACAAGAACATTGTCCTCGACCGGTAAACAGCCCTTACCGTTCTTGATACTTGACATACTATTATTTACGTGTTGCTGTTGACCACATTGTAGGTAATGTGATTTAAAATTGATTCCAAATGCAAATTTAAAAAAACGAATTAATCCTTGCTGTTTTCTTCATAAAAATAACGTCCTGTGGTAAATTTTGTGCGGGAAATAGCCTTCCGAATGCTCCTCGTGCATGTCATTNNNATATGCACTCGGGATATTATTTATCAAAAACATTTGTCTAATTTACAATAATAGTTTCATCATGAAGAAGTGAAAAAAATGATGGTTTCTTTTGTAATTAAAATCACACAACTCCGTAACCATTAGCTATAGAACCATATAACGCTATATTACTGTCATCAATATCTAGGATGTTCTATTTAAAGTCAATTTGAGTAGTTATTTTCAGACGGAACAGTCTGTATATTTTAAAGTAATTTTAAGTTCCTTTATCATGCTATGACAACTGTTTTTCGATATCTTGAACAGAAATGCTATAATCTTACTTGCACAAGTCG
>QDEB01113281.1:249-14995 GCA_004193795.1 Asbolus verrucosus | reverse complement strand
TTTGTATTCCAGTTCGATAAATTGGTGTCAATTATGATTCTAACCTCAACAGGAATTAGCTTGATTTCATGGCGATTGAGATTTAATTTTTTAATTTTAGATTTTTTTTCATTGATTATGCATTTATGGATATTTTTACAACTGTCAAACTACCCAAACATTTTCGGATTTTTTTCAAAATTCCGATTCAAAATTTCAAAAATCGTCAAATGAAATGAGAATGAATTATTCTATAACGGTTAAATGGGGTTGGTTTATTTGAAATATGAATACCAGGGTTCAATACCAAATTCAATTTAAAAAAATATATACCGAGTGGATGACAAAATTTTTGTATAATTTGACTGTTATACGATGCACAAGATGGTTTTCAAACTTCACAATCCATTTATATATTATATATTTCTTTTACCTGATATGTTTTTCCGGAAGTGATAGCCAACTTTTGTTTTTCAACTGGAATTTGAACTTTAATAGACATTTTTATTCTTTTACGGATATTTTAAGGAAATTACATATGATTCAAAACAGTAAAACAATTCAAAATATAAGAATAACATTTCTATTAAATGAGTTGTCAAGTTGTCAATATGCTTTAGACACATTTTGGGATCTATACTTTGACTACTCCCGTTTCCAGTGTTTGGTTTATATTTTTGTATTCCAGTTCGATAAATTTGTGTCAATTATGATTCTAACCTCAATAGGAATTAGCTTAATTTCATGGTAATTAAAATTAAAAGGACATGTTTAATGGGTTCGCACAATTTAGATTTTTTCATTAATTGTGCATTTATGAATATTTTTATAACTGCCAAACTACCTTAACATTTTTGGAATTTTTTCAACATTCTGATCCAAAATTTCAAAAATTGTCAAATGAAATGAGAATGAATTATTCTATAGCGGTTAAATGGAATTGGTTTATTTGAAATATGAATACCATGGCATAAAAGGAAATTTAATTTGAAAAATTTAAATACCCAGTGGATGACGAAATTTTTATATAATTTGAGTATTAAACCATGCACGAGATGGTTTTAAAATTCCACAATCCGTGGTATATTTCTCTGGAAGTGACAGCCAATCTTTGTTTTTCAAATGGAACTTTGATTTTTATGTTTTAAGAAAATTATGTTTAAACATATAATTCAAAACAGTAAAACAAGTCAGAAAGTAAGAATGACACTTTTTCGTTAAATAGGTTATCCAAGTTGTCAGAAATATCCTTTAGAACCCATTTTGTACTTTGACCACTTCTGTTTCCAGTGTTTAGTTTATATTTTTCTAATCGGCAACTTGTGGGTTCTGTTACAATCTGTATTTACATTTTTCACTTTTTCTGTCCACCTGTTTATGAATTTTTGTCTTGAGATGTTTACAGCAAAACGTTTCGACAATACTGACCTGTCTCTTCTGTTGTATTTCTGCTATTTCTTCTGTTTTTATTGTTGCAATTCATTCTCGTCTAAGTGCATGCTTTTTAATGTTCTTCACAGTTTCTTTCCCTTTTTTCCATTTTAGATGGTTCCTGCGTTCGTTCATTCTTTCTACTGATATCTGCCCCTTTGGTATCTTCTACTTTTCGTTGATTAGATTTCGCTTTATAACTTCTTCATTTTTCAATTTCCCTTTCGTCTCTGCGCCTTCGTTTTAATTTTTAAGATCTAGTACGCAGCGTATTTTACGAATTGTCAAAACTTAATTGCTGTTCACGTCATTTAAATGAAGCTGACCTACAGATTCTTGTGCGCTGTCAACATCCTATACCTAACGTATTTAATAAGCATCTTCTTCACCAAGACTCCGAAGGAGACCAGTCTTCCAGTTTTGACGGAGAATGTGCGACCGACAACACAGGTACGGGAAATCGCGACCGGTTTGGACTTCACCTCGATAAAAAAGTCGAAATATTACATGAATGTCCCCCACCGAATTTTGCCAAAACATTTCTGCCGTCAAAGAAGCATTCTGTTGGTGATGGTCCACTCTCAACCGGCCAACAAATTGGCCAGAGCTTCCATCAGAAGGTCGTGGGGGAGCTCGGAAAACAGGCAGAAAAACAACGTCTCCATGTTCTTCCTGCTGGGCTACACCCCAAACTCTCACCTGCAGGAGTACGTAGCTGGAGAAAGCGCCCAGTTCGGCGACATCATCCAAGTAAACTTCACAGATTGTTTCCGGAACGCTACTCTAAAATCGCTGATGATGCTCAAACTGGCCAACTTGCACTGTAAGGATTCTGTTCAGTATCTGCTGAAAGTCGAAGACGACGTTTTGGTTAATTTGCGCAACATCGTGGAGATGTTGGGCAGAGATCATTACGCCCAGTTGCTGATTGGACGTCTTCTTTTTCGCAAGACACCTGTTCGAGACCCTGGCTCTGTGTGGTATGTACCTGACAATTTTTACCCCGGAAAGGTGTACCCAAACTACCTCGAAAGCTTCGCTTACTTGATGTCCATGGAGGTGGCAAGGAAATTATACGAGGTGGCTCTAGAACAAGTGATGTTCCATATTGAAGATGTGTTCATCACGGGGATCTTGGCGAAAGAAGCGAAGATAAGTCCTCAACACAGCGCTCTGTTTTTGGGTGGAGGGAATAAACATTTGATGAGCAAGTGTATAAAGCACTATTTCGTTTTTACTGGCATGAGTGCGTCCCAGATGATATCGCAAGACTTCTTTCTATCCCGCTGTTAAGATTTCGTCGTTACAGTTGGCTGAAGCTGCGACAGTAAATTATTAAATCTAGTTGTTGTAATTTTAATTTGTCAAAATGAAATCAGATTACAATTTTTTATGTGTTTCTTCTATAAATATTCTTCTGATGTGGCTGATCTACGTTAATATTGATTTCAATACGACACCACGAGAGCATTTAACGTCAAAGGAAGTAGTTAAAGAAATAGAAGGATGGGGAGTTGACTCTATAAGAGACCCCAATCATTACATTAAACTGAAGTCTCGGATTGTGCCAAAAGATTTTTGCCATCAGAAGAGTTTTCTATTAGTGATGGTCCATTCGGCGCCTTTTCACAGCAGATCTAGACACTCGATTCGAAAATCTTGGGCAAAATCAGAAATCACCTCAATCTATAACGTGTCTGTCTATTTCCTGCTTGGTTTGACTCAGAATATAAGCCTCCAAGTGAGTGTTCCAAATCTAGCAATTACTGTCTAATCTTCTGGTTTCTAGAATGAAATAGAAGAAGAAAGTGCGATTTTTGGCGATATCATCCAAGAAGGGTTTGTCGATAACTACAATAACTTAACACTAAAATCTTTGATGATGCTCAAGCTGGTTAACTCCCACTGCAAGTCTTCTGTTACTAACTTTTTAAAATCTGACGACGATTCTTATGTTAATCTGGGAGTCATCGTGGAAATGTTGGTTAAAAGGCGTGGTCAGAATTTGTTGATCGGTGGTGATCAAGACACTCGTAGTGTAAACAGAAACCCTCTCAAAAGGTGGTACGTCCCTCCTTATCTTTATTCCGAAACTCAGTACCCAGATTATCTCTGTGGAGCTGCGTACTTAATGTCTATAGATGTGGTTCAAAAATTGTATGAAGCGGCCCTAACCACTACGCTTTTTTACATAGAAGATGTCTATGTAACGGGAATTTGTGCAGAAAAGGCAGGAGTACCACGCCAACATACCCCTTTGGTCGTACTTTTGGAGGCTAGGGGCATTGATGTTCGAGTTGATTGCTTTAAAGGTTTTTATGTGGTTAATCCCGTCGTTGGTCAAGAAATGCAAGGACTACAATCGTTCTTGTCAAAATGCTAAATCTTCTAAATCTGATTAGTGATTAAAAATAAAGTTAAACTGTGATTTCGGTACATTGGTTTTAAGATGTATCTTAATTCACACCAGTGAAGATCAGAAAATGTCTCTTTATTTCCTG
Organism: Asbolus verrucosus; assembly: GCA_004193795.1. NCBI lineage: Eukaryota > Metazoa > Arthropoda > Insecta > Coleoptera > Tenebrionidae > Asbolus > Asbolus verrucosus. The sequence continues at coordinate 11,084 of QDEB01113281.1, read as the reverse complement.
TTTGGATTAACTCAACATTCTAAACTCCAAATGAACTTCCAAAATCTATCTTGCAGCTACAACTTAATTTTTCTGGCTACAGGATGAAATAGACAAATTGACAGATGTAGTTAGCAACTGTAATCTATCAAGCCAAAATGAAATGAAATTAATGCGGAAACCTAACCTGGATTTTGCCAAAAATGTTTTGCTATCAAAAAAGCCATCAGCACCTTGCCACGCCAGGGTTAGAACTGCCATCAGAAAGTCATAGGCCAGATCAGAAAATGCATCTATCTACCTCCTGCTTGGTTCACGTCAAGATTTTGACCTCCAAATGGGATTTCTAAACCCCATCTTGCTGCTGCAACCTAATTTTTCTGTTTCTAGAAGCAGAAAGAGATGATGGAACTAGATTCGTTTTTGGCAAAATGTTAGATCTGCTGAAGAATAGGTGGCAAAGAGTTATTACAACTGAAGACTAACACACCATAAGCATGTTGCTTCGGCTTCTCCGTTGGCAGCGATAATGGCACAAAATTGCCAGTTTTACCACTTTTATTATCTTCATAGCAACCAATTCGATGGTTTTATGGAATAGATAAGACCAATAATATTTTTTTATTCTGTTTTTAAAATTATTATTTTTCTCTCTGCTCTATTATTTAATTTACCTTATATGTCATCATTTTACAGTTATATTTTGCTGATTGTACTTACAATGCTTTTGCTAATAAAGATAATTTTTTTCTCTTTTCTAATTCTTGCTTTTTTGGATTTTTTTCTTCTATATCTTTCAGTTTTTCCGCTGAAGTCTCCCATTTTCGATCAATTGTTGGTTTAAAATTCAGTATTTCTTTGTCTGTTTTTAGATTCTTCGATTTTTCTTTTTCCATTAAAATCTAGTTTGCAGCTGTAAATCCAATTTGTAAAAATTACACTGACTGCGTCATCGCAAACGAAAAAATGAAGCGTTATTACAGTCTCCCGTGTGTAGCCTTCGTCAATATTCTTCTGATTTACTTGGTCCACCAAAATATCAATTCTTCCTCAACAATAAAAGCGTATTCGACAACAAGAACAGCAGTTAGAGAAGTAGAAGGTTGGGGAGTCGCTTCCATTAGGGACCCCAAGCATTACACAAATCTAATCTCGCGAATTTTGCCAAAAAATTTCTGCCATCAGAGAAGTTTTCTACTGGTGATGGTTCACTCAGCACCTTCCAACAGTAAAAACAGAACTGCTATCAGAAAGTCGTGGGGTAGATCAGAAAAAACCTCGAAACATAACGCGTCTGTGTACTTCCTGCTCGGTTTAACCTCAGATTCTAACCTCCAAGTGAATTCTCCGGAACCAATCTTGAAGGTACCGTCTAATTTTTCTGCTTCTAGAAGGAAATAGACGCAGAAAATGCCGAATTCGGAGATATCATCCAAGAAGGCTTCGTAGATTCTTACAATAACTTGACACTAAAGTCGCTGATGATGTTAAAGTTGGCGAATTTGCACTGCAAGCGCTCTGTTGAATATTTGCTGAAGGTCGACGACGACTCTTTGGTTAATATAGCTGTGATTGTGTCAACGTTGGTCAAAGAGGGCGATCCAGAGCTGCTGATGGGTAGCACGAAAAACAACAGAAAACCGAATCGAAATCCTAGCAGGAAATTGTACGCCCCCTACTACCTCTATTCTGATCCCAGCTACCCAGATTATTTCAGTGGAGGTGGGTATTGGATGGCCATGAATGTGGCCAAAAAATTGTACAAACAAGCTCTGAAGACTCCTCTTTTTTACATCGAGGATGTCTACATCACGGGAATTTGTGCAGAAAGGGCGAACATACTGCGCCAGCACACCCACATGGTCATACTTGTAGAGGATTTTCCAGAAATTTTCCAACCAAAATGTTACAAAGGGTTTTTTGTGCTTAATCCAGTTGATGCTGAATGCATGTTGGAAAAGGATTTGCAATTTTCAAAATGTTTGTAATAAATGGTGTGAGATTGCAACAATTATGATATTATGGACTATAAATTCTCTTTTATTGTTATATTGAGTTGATAAGATGATTATTAATTGTTTATTGGTACTCCTATTGCATATTAATAAAAAAAACTAATTTTAACGCTTCCTACGCGTTGTTTCTTCACTTTTCTCTTCAGTGTTGTAGTAATCCTCATCTTCATTTGTATTCTCATTAATAACTTTGAGCGTTAATAGCATTCCCCCTCCTTGACAGTGCTCCTCAGTACAACATTTTTTGGTTTTGAAACTGCATATTCTCCTCGAATAGCATCTTCATTTTTCTCCTAATTGTCAGTTGTGAGTTTCGTATTCTCCTTTCTCATCACCATTTCTTCAATCTGTATCATCTGTGGTTGTAACTTCATCGATAGATCAAAATCTGTCTATCGATCAAGCTCTCCAAGATAAAGTTTTACGTCATTATCTAAATCTTCATTCTTTATCCATTTCCTCTTTTTCTTCCTTGTCTCTTTCTCTTTAGCATTTCTTCTTCATACCTTTTTCAGACGCAAAAATGTCTTCTTGTTCTTCGTTTAACCCTATATCAGTTGCTTCTTCCATATCTTTGATTTTATTTTCATTTTTCGCTGATCCATCCTCAGCATCGTTTGCCATTTCCTCACTTTTTCTATTTCTATATTCGACATTTATTGTTTTCATCATTTCTTCTTTGATAATTGTTGCCAGTGACATTTTCTTCTTCAGTCTTAAGTATTGCATTCCTGCATTTGTTTCAGTTTTGATTTCATGTATTGTAGATTTGAGGTCATTTTTTTCAAAAGTTGTTGCATCTGCAGTTTCTTCGCTCTGTCATTTTTTGATTTGTTGATCTTTTCTCTGTTCGTTTGAATTTTCTTCATCTGCATCTGCAGTCGCCTTAATCGCAATGTTTCTGTCAGTATTTTTTACAGACATTGACGTAAATCTTCATTTGGTAGGTATCTTCATCTGTTTCTATTCCTCCAACAGTTTCTTGCTCCCCGAATCTTCCTTTATTTCTTTGATTTCTTCAACTATCAACCTTCAATTCAAGGTTGAAAATTCTGTCACTGTACGCCAAGTAATGTATCCTCTTCTTCATCTTCACTGCTTTCTTGCATTTTCTATTTCTTAATTTCTTATTTCTTTCTCTTCCACACTGACGTTGTTTTTCTTCTTCATAATAGCTTCTATTTTTGCGAATCTTCATCTGTTGCCAATTTAGCCCCAGATCTTCTTGTCTTATTAACTAACTTTAACTAAAATGAAAGGTTTACTATGTCAATAAATTATTTATTTGCAGTATTTCCTGTAACTAAACGGATTGTCCGAAATTCTAATAATATTCTTAAACACCCATCTTAAACTAGAAAATTTTTCTGGCTTCGAACACTCCCTCCAATCAGTTCTCGTAACAATAGAATCCATCTTTATCATATCATTTACTTCAACATCGTAAATCGCAAAAATTTTTTTCAAAAAACACGTCCGCCACAAGTTCTTCGTTTTCGAAAATAAATCGCTGTGGCGGGGCTCCACTTGAGCCTGCTTGGCGCAAATTCCCGTGACGTAGACGTCCTCCATGTGAAAAATTGGGGTTTGTTGGGCCACCCGGTACAATTTCTTAGCGACCTCCAGAGACATCAGATAGCCCCCCCCTATGACGTAATTGGGATATTTCGCCTGTGGATAGAGGCGGCGGGATGCGTACCACTTGCTCCTGGGGTTGCGGACAGGTGCGGCCGCGCAGACGAGGTGGCCCACGAGCAAGTCGGCTGATCCCTCCCTGGTCAACATTTGCACGACGTTGGCAAGGTTAACAAAAGTGTCGTCGTCTGTTTTCAGCAAATATTTGCAAGAATGCTGGCAATGAAGGTTGGCCAACTTAAGCATCGCTAGAGATTTTAAGGTTAGGTTGAGGTAAGCGTCGACGAACTCTTCCTGGATGATATCACCGAAATATTCGCTTTCGGTCTTTGTCACTTGCTGGAACAGAAGAAGCTGTGTCGTGATTGGTCCAGTTTTTGGCACTCACCTCCGTCAAAGGGTCGGCAGTTTTTCCGAGCAGGAAGAAGAGAGAGACGCTGTTGTTGGGGTTGCGGCTAAAAGCCCCCCAGGAGATCCTTATCGCTCGTCTTTGTTCCACATTCGAAGGTTTGGAATGGACCATCACTAGCAGAAGAGATTTTCGTTTGCAGAAATTTTTGGGCAGGATTCGAGAGCTGGCGTTGAGATAAAGACTGAAATCTCTCGTCGAGTTGTGACCCCAACCTTCCACTTGTACTGCTAGTACTATTATTAAGTACATATTTGCTTAACAATAACTCACCTTCTATGTGTGCTCTGTGCGGCTTTGTGTAGCAGACAAATAAGATTAAAAGCAGACTGACAAGGATGAAGTACCATAATTTGCGGTTAATCTTCACTTCCGTCATAAAGCTGTCAATATGACGTCGACTCATTAGCATAGCTTGCATAAAATTAGTGTACCGATTTTCAGATTTTTTATCTGTAACATTGCATGTCAACTCTTTCCAAGCTTTTTTATCTTTGCCTCCTCCGTCTGTTCATTTTCTTCGCTTTTTATTTCGCAGAGATTGCAATCTTCCTTTCTATGCTTTTGTCTCGAATCTTTTCAAAACCTTGTGTCAATGGTGGTATCTCCATCGATTCCTCTTTTTTCTTTTGCTTGATGTATTCTTGAGCTCAGTTTTACCAGTTTTTGCGTCATTTTTTGTCTTTTTATCCTGCTTTTGCAATTTCACCTTATTTGACCTTTCTTGACTTTGTTTCCTTTCAGATAGGTTTTGTGGCAATTTGCTTCATTTTTGGATTATCGGTTTTGCTTATTATATTAATTTTCACCCTGTCTGATGGGTTCCTTTTTGTATGCACACCAAATGGCTGCTGAATCTTTCTAATACCATTTTGTTTGTCGTAAGTATCTTCATAGGTTCTTTTTCTTCTGTTTTTTCGTTTTTCTCGTTTCCAGTTGCTCTGTTTTGACGTGTGAGTTTTTGGTTTTGGTTGTTCTGTTTTCGTCCAGTTTACTTGCCTTTTTAAATCTTCTTTCCTTTATGCTTACTGGTTTCTTCCTTTCTTTTGTTTCTTTTCGACTTCTTTATTTTATTCATTTATTCTCGTATTTTATACTTCTTTCTTCCTTCTTCTCTTTCAATAACCTATAATACAAATTTCGCCCTCTTGTAGTTCGTAAACTGTCACTTTTTCTAATTTTGTTTTTGTTATTTCTTTTGCCTTTTTGGCTTTGTTATTTCCTTTTTTCTTCTTATTTATTTTTTTTTAATTATCCTTCATCCTTCCAAATTTTCTTTTATTTTCTTCTTTCTTCTTCTATTTCAACGATCTGTAATATAAATATCGCTTTCTTTCTTGGTTTGTTTGGTTTGGTGCTATTAGTGGCTTACACTTTTTCGTTCCTTCCTATTCCGCTTCTTTGTCTTATGCTCTCTGAACTATGTTTTTTTTTTCTTATTAATCATTCTTTTTTCCTTTCCTTACAGCCTCCAAGTTGTCGCCGAATCTTTTTTCCTTCTGCCAGATGTATCTTCATTCTGCTGTTTCATCTTTTGTTTCTTTATTATGCACTTGAAACTTATGAATTTTTCTGAAGCATTTTTTGATTTTCTGTTTCGTGCTTTCGCTTTTACTCTCGTATTAATTTAATAGAGTTGGTGTCACTTAGCTATGCCTTCCAAATTGCTGCCGAACGTCGTCTTAATTCCTCCAGATGTGTCCCCATTTTTTTCAATCACAGCAATGCAGCTGTCGCTTCGTCCTTTTTTTCCAAAAGCAAATTTAAATTTTCTGTTAAACGTATGCACAATCGCTTAGCCATGCAAATATATGCAGTTTTTTCCTTTTATTCTGCAAGCCAGTAGATTCGCCTGAAAGGAGTGAACAGTTACTTCGTGAGGAGCCACACGGAATAGAAGAGGAAATTGGTTGACCTTACGGTATCCGATATTGAAATTGTGTTCTTATTTCACAAACGAGGATTCTAACCTAAAAACCGCGGACATCGGTGCTGTTAAATTGCCAGTAATGTCGAGGTATTAATAGAATTTAACGGTCCAACATGTCCATTAAAATGGAAATAATGAGCGAGCCTGGATGAACTCCCTCGGCGGCCAGAAAAAATTCCATGTAACGGGCGATGGGAGCCAGTAAATCACACCGTGAAAGTTAATCGAGTCCTCGTCATTGTCGAAAGTAAAAAGAACCGAACTCGCTGAAAAAGAGACGTTGTTGTGCCTTTCGCGCAAAAATGGAAACCGAAAGGTGTGAAAAACTGATTGCTATTCCAAACAGAACAAATAACAACAATCTTTAGAGTGAAAACTATACATTTTTTCGAATCATAAATATAATTGAAACAATAGTGGCCCTAGATGTGGACCCTGCGGAACCCCACACGATTTTTTTCTTTTTTTTTTTAAGACAGTTATAACTCAAGAGTGCAGAAGGTCACCTGTCCATACATCTTTGAGTCTGCTGATGGAACAGAATTGGCGTCTCATAAATATAAAGAAAAAACAATAAGGGCCCTAAACGTGAACCCTGCGGAACCTCACACGATTTTTTTTCTCAGTTTTTTAAGGAAGATGTAACCCAAGAACGCACGAGGTTACCTAGTCCGCCATAAATATAAATTACAAACAATAAGGGCCCTAGATGTGAACCTTGCGGGACGATTTTTTTTCTCGATTTTTTAAGAAATAATCTTTGGTTTGACAATGAGCGTTTGTTAGCATTGGTGCTAATACGCACCCCTGTTCCTGAGGGAGTGTCACAGCCACCTTGTTGTCATTCAACCGGTAACAAATGTCAAGGTTGTTTGTAACAAAAGCCGCTTTTTATTGGCCCACTGTTCAGTTTCGCCATAATTAGATTCGCGAGTACAACCGAAAAAAATTAATGATCAAATACAGGATGGCGATAATAATTTTAATTGCTCTCGATATCCGCCCCGATATTCATCTGCAGCCTATTAATTTTCAACTGTTTATCTTCATTTTTACGTAATATAATTGAAATGATGAATAACGTTTTTTTTTACAATTCAAATTAGCTTATCGATCACAGGATCTTGGACCTTGACTGACGGTTCTAGGTCCGCACACACCTCTAGTTAATTAGCGCGTTATTTCTTGGGCTTTGTGCGATATTAATTATTGTTAAAGGTGATCTTGATAGGCCCCGCTTTTGAAACGGTCATATTTTTGAAGCAATCTGACCCAGATGCAAATTTTCAATTTTGGGGAACTGCAAGAATTGGAGATGCTGTTCGCCATTTTTGCAGCAACTGGGGCATAAATGCTTCGAATCATGGCCATTAGCAATTCAGACCGAGATTTGCATATTTAAAGAAGAAAGGCAATTATTTTTATTGTGTTTTATGTTTTCATGTTTGTAACATTTTGTGGGACATCTGTCTCGTATTTTAAGATTCTTATCCTGTTCTTTATTATTATTAGTGGCATTAAAAATTCAAAATTTCTCAAACGTGAGTAATTATTGTAATTGTGGTTAAAAAAAATTAATAATTAAAGTTGAATGAAACCGAAAACGAAAAATCAAGGGAGAGTGGTGGAAAGCAAAACTAAAACCAAATGTCAAATGTGGGGAAAGAAGAGATTTGAAAAAGTAAAAATGGCAAACATTTCTATGTACCTAAACGACAGAAAGAAACAAAAAGACAACATGAAAAGGTAAAAAAATGTAATAAATTTAAGAAGAAATAAAAATGGAAGTATAGAAAATAAATATGAAAATAAAAATGAATTCGAAACAGAAGAATTAATGGAAAAAAAANNAAAAAAGTTGGTCATTGAAATGATAGATGATAAGAATAAGATTGAAAAATATAAGGCAATTAACGGAAAGCTGAAGTTAAAATAACCGAATGAAATAAAATAAAATGTCCAAAAGAATGAAGGGAATAGAAAGTAAATTATAAGAACAAAAACAAGTGAAGGCCATCCTGAAAAAACGAAAATAGGAAAAGAGAGAGAAAAAGAAATGAAATATGAAAAATCAATATTCGAGATGGGGTGAATTAAAGAAAACTGAAAGAATACAAAAGATAGAGAAATAATATCTCACAGATGAGAGGGAAAAATAGAATGAACTAAATGAAAAGTGAAAATAGTGAAGAAATAAATATAAAATAGCTCTATGGTGAAAGAAAAAAAAGAAACAACATTAAGAAGGTTGAAAAGAAATTGTAAGATTAACCAAAAAAAAAAAAAATGAAAATTGAAAGCGGCGTAATCAAGAAAGAGAACGTAAGACAAATGATAAAAAGATGGGAGCAGTATGGAAAAAAATAAATAAATAATAGAACGTAAACGTAATGGAAACAAGATATTTAACTGAAAAGAGTGAAAAAACAGAATGATAAGAATATTGAAAAAGTTTGAGCTGAAAACAGTATGGAGAAGTGGTAATAATTTCAAAAATGAACCAAGTTTAGCACCAGAAAGAAGAGAAGGAAATTAGGAAGAAACCAAGATGAATGAAAACAAAGTTTACAACAGAGAAAAAGTTTCCACTTTCCACATTTTACAGGCGTGAAGGTAAAAAAAATTATTAAAAAAAGGAAACAATGAGAAATATGAAACGTAAATTGCGAGAAGAAAAGTGATGAAACAAATAGCTGATAATACGACGTAAGAAAGAGAAACTAATAAAAGTGAAAAATGTTTGGGTTTTTGAAGATTTTTTTTTAAAATTTTTTCGCATGTTTCTGCGTCTTTTCCCATTTCTTGTCACCAAAATGTAATTATTTCGATTTGATTGGTTTTAAGTTTTTCCAACGCAACATTTTCTCCTTCACTTTCTGATTTCGCGGTACCGACTCCGATGAATTTTTTATCAAAACCAATAAAACTAAACTGACAATTGCGTATTCACTGAATCAAAACAAAACAATTAATGTCGTCTGAAGGTTGCATTAATGCGATTTTCCCGTAAATTCCTCGGATAATCGGCGCAGCCAGCTCCGTATTGAAAATAATTTATTGTTCGGATTAATTTTCAATTTTTTTTTTGTTTGTCTTCGATTGTTTCACGAGCCAACCTCTCCAGCGCTCATCCACGTGGGATCAGTTGCCTGCAAGCAGTGGTGGAGTGCACATGGCTCAGCCGACCCAGGTAGGCCCACCCATATCATAGCTCTTGGGGACCATTATTTAGATATTTTTCAATTTTCAACCAAAGAAATCGTTCATCTCTAATCTATAATGTGTACACAAATATGGTGGACAAACAGCGGAATCTAGGCCAGTGTTGATTCTTTGATAACCGCTCGTCAATTTACAAAACGTTCAACCAAATCTAAATGTAAATTTCAGCCTTGCCACTAACACTCTTTGCCAATTAAATTTAAAAACACAATTATTTAATGAAAGAACGAAACTTGGCAATGATAGCGGCGGCCTTGATTGGCCGAAATTGAAGACGCTCGGTGATAACAGAAAAAACCCATCAAGGCCTTCTCCGGTGAGTAATTAAAGAGGAATCAACGTTTTTATTTTTTAATAATAGTGGTGGTGTCGTCATTGCGATGACTTAACTGATTGTTATGTCGGTACGCGACACGGATATCAATCCGCTTAAATACATCTTTGTGCAACAATCGAAAGTATTTTTATTGTTCGGCGTCCTGCCGCTTCAGGGCGACGTCGTGGAGGGGGTTCGGGGGCGCCTCGCAGCCGCCGGGGTTGTGGCCGAACATGGGGTTGTCGAAGGACTTGCTCACGTCCTCAGTGGACCCGGAGGCGGACCGGCCGTCGATGGTGACGTTCTCGTCGGTGGTGTCGAAGCGCGCGAAGAAGGGGGCGGTGAAGAGCGACCCTCGGCCGCGGTTGAACCTGCGGGAAGTCAGATGGTTTTTTGGCTCTTTTCGTTCAGAAATGACGTCAATTTTTTTTTAGTCTGAATAATCAGTCGGTGATATTTACCTCGACATTTGTGAATAAAAGTTGATATAATTACCGGTTTTGCGCTGATTGACAGATAAAGTTGGAAAACGTTCTAATAATCATGACAACTCTTTTTTTTTGTTTTGTTTTTGAAAAAAGTAATTTGCCAAATAATGGATTGAAACATACAGAGTGAGGTTTCGATAAATTATCTAAAAATGTTAAGGTTACGATTAAAAAAAATCCTAGAATTTTTGGACATTTTTGGTAATAATTTTCATTTTGAAAACGTTTTAAAAATCTCAAAATTATCGAGAAATACTGAATCAATTCAAACAAACATTAATTGTGACCAAATATCTTTATTTTTTGAAGATATTTGATTGGTTCTTTTAATTGTTACATAAACTCTCTGATAAATTTTGAAATTATAAATAAATTTTAATGTAATTGTATATTATTTGCAGTAATTTAAAAGTTCAAGTAATTTTAAATTCAATTTAAATAACTCCAAAGTAACTTTATTAATCTGTTTATTGCGCCATAAATTTTCCAACAGTTTGAATTCCATCCATTGAATTCCAGTTTCAATCCCATTCATTATTGAAGAATTTCTTTGATTTCAAGATAATTGCAATGTTAATTACAATAATGGAATTATTTAGTCTAACAACAAGCTAATTCAGTAATTAACTTTAATTCTGTTAGTAATTCAGTAGTTACTCAAATTATTTCATAGTAATGTTACTATATATTTTAGCTATTTCATAAATTCCAAAGTAAATACGATATAATTTTGCGATAATTTTAAGGTAGTTTCATGTAATTGCAGTTACAATAATTCCAGTAATTCCAATAAGTGTTTCCAGTACATTATTATACTGTAATCTTATATGAATAGCACTAA
>QDEB01113262.1:0-11171 GCA_004193795.1 Asbolus verrucosus | reverse complement strand
CTAATATTAGATGCAGATTCTGCACCCAGATTAAATAAAATAAATCAATTTCAAAGATCCACCGAGTTTAAAGATCCACACTCCGACTTCCAGGCTTTTAATTTTAAGAATTTCGAATCTAAATTCTGAAACCGTAAACATTCGTTTGAGTTGTTCAGTTAGACTTGTAGCTTTAAGGTGGCACCTCATAGGCTGCAAATAAAAATAAAGTGATTTTAAACGTCACTAACAACTTTCATTTTAACATAAAGAAGTTTCGTATGAGAACTTTAAATATTTGATGGCGGTGGCAGTAAACATTTTGAAAAAACGTCATAACTTTGAGTCTTTAGCTTTTAGCTTATTCAAATTCAGGTGTTGCATACATATGAACGATTTGTAAAGTAACTTGTAATCAAAAATATGAGAACTAAACCTGCTGTTGATGAATTTTTCTTTTTATAATCATGTTCATCTTTAAAGCTGCACTAAAGTTGAAACTACAAAATCAAATTATTTTAATATTTTAGTAACAGAAAATAATAGTTTTAATTTTTTTTTTTACTTGTCATACTTTTCTCTACACTGTTAGTAAATTCTAAAGTCACGCCATTTTAGAAATTTTAGAAATAAATTAAGAACCATTCTTTTAAAGCAGATAAGGAATAGAATGCATTGCGAATATTACGGTCTACATGGTTTGAATGAAATTTATGTGTAAAAATAGAAAAAAAACGATTCGGAATTAACGCAAGAAGTGAGTTGTGGAAATCGAAAAAAGTAGAATCAAACAATTATTTTAATGTTATTCCAGCCACCTCAGAAAACGTAAAAGGAAAGCGGCAACAATGACCCATTACAATTTAAGATTTCAAAGGAAAGCTGAGCGTTTCTAAAGTAAAGAGCCATCGTAAATTTGAAATACTGTCTCCATGTGAAGATCTCTTTCCTACAATCATATAATATTGCACAATAACGAGAGCCACTAAAGCAGAATGCCAGGTAGGTACAACTGAAGAAGAATTATGTTTCTTTGTGAAAAAATCTTCGTCTTTGAAAATTTACCTCAACAAATCCGCTTTCGGTGATTAGACGTTAGTTAGTCTCCGTTGAGAACAGAGGCCTGGTTAGTTTCCAGCGAAAAATTTTTCTAACTTTGATTAATTACTTTGTTATGGTAACATTACTTGTGTTTTCGACCGCAGGGTAACTAAGATAGAACAAGGTTTTCAATGCGTGAGCCTCGGGTTCGATTTCGGTAAAGCCACATTTGGTTAGTAAGTCTATAACCTCTGGGCTTTGGGTCTTTTGTAGCTTATCCAAATTGTAAACCGAATAACAAACTGGTCAATTGTGTTAGACGAGAACTGAGGCGAGGCAGAATTACATAAAAGTTTCGTGTAGTGTTTGCCAATCTGACGACTGCGGCCGTATGTTAATTCGTCGAAAGCATATAGAGAGAATTTTACTGCACCACACCATGGATTAAATGCGAAAATCCGGTTGATTTAATAAAAAAAAATTAGCTTGCATTAGGCTGAATACATGTAAAGTAAGAGGAACAAGCTAAAACAAGCTGAATATTAATATGTACTTTTAGGCCACGTCATTGTGTGCTTGTAACATAAAAAGCGAAGTCATTATATATGCGGATTGTTAAATGATGATAAAGAAAACGTTTAAAAACATGCATATTAGGCAAACTGGGACAACGCGGCACAAAGTCGGTTCGAAATTGTGTTTTTTCGTGTGTGTGGGTCCTAAATTAAATAAAATAAAAAATCCTGCAGAGACTCAGGTGTGTCAAATAACACGTAAACACTAATAAACGGTCGGACAGAGTGAGTTTATTATGTCGTTTTTGGAGCTCGCATAAAACTGTAAAAAAAGAGCTTTATAAATCATATACAACGCACATCTAAGCTTACATTCCTATCATGGCGAAAATTATGTTATCCGCTCCGCCAAACTTTCCTTCAAATTTGAAATTTTGTTTAGCGGTAAGTTTGAGATTTATACAGTTTGCAAGGGAAATGCAAGCTAAGTTTTTCCCCAACATTAATAAATATTCATTCAGGGGGTAGGGCCGATTTCTCATTATCACATTTTTTGCAACAAATTCCTACAATAAATTACGCAATATCGGTATGGGGCAGTTCTCGTTAATTAATCCGTTTGAATTTGTCATGGCTGAAAATATTCGAAACTTGCAAGAAAATTATTTGCACATAATTAAATAGCTCCGGTGGAATATCTTCGAATAACGAAACACTCAGACTAAGTTACTCTCTATTTCTTTCCTCCCAAATCGATAACGAATGGAACAATGAGGCAGTGGCGGCGATAGTTGGGATAATTCCGACCCCGAAAGCTCCAGGCTTTTTAAGGTGCAGCAAAATGTTTCTAACTGCGATATTTCAGGTTTTCCCATAGAAATGTTCGCTATTAAACTGTCATGACTGCCATAAACCTCCGAATCTTTTGACAAAAAGTAAAAAATTTTAATTAAACTTCGGAATTATTAATGAAATTACGAGAAGAGCATATCGCATCTATTGTTGTTTGTGGTGCATGTTATTATCTCCAGTAATTTGGGGCAAATCTGAGGCGCAGGCAACACTCAGTATTCTTCTCGTCTAGACTGTTATGTTATTATAAGTAAAATCCTCCTAGCTGATCCGAGATGGTAGGTTACCCTCGACGCCGTGTGTTATTATTATTCCTGAGCTCGCTACATTTTCACAATGCATTGGCTGATATCAAAGAAATTTCGAATGAGTTTGCCATCACATGCCTTGAGCTTAAGGCAAATATACTCTGATTTGAAAGGAGAAACTTGCATTATATTAACATGCCCCGTCTTAGCTCGGATTCCTATATTTTCTTTGTTTACTCTGACTTCTTATTCCTTATATCTGACTACAGCTATAATTGTATCAGATCCCATAAATGCCTCTGGTTCACGTTTCTACTCTTGTTTACACTACAAACTTGCAAATTTATTCGTACCAATTCGAACTGCCATTAAACTTGTAAATAATGCTAATTCTCTTCAACCCCCAAACCGTGTATGCCAACAAAAAATCCCTATAATCGTATAGGATGCGTTACCAAAAACCCTCAAGTTATGTCCGCAAATAACACTAATCATTGATTATTAATCAATCTCTCTCTCGGTTTCTCTTTTCCATTAATTCTATCCTATTACATTTTATTACAACATCACGAATGTGTATTATTTGATCGAACGATATGGATTGACATCGTTAAACAAAAACCCTCAACTTTAAAATACCTCTTTATTGTTCAGTGCTTAATACAAATGAAAAATTACTATTATGGAACTCTAACGCTATCTTTTGGACCAAACACGAATCGATGATATGCTCAATGAGGTGAAAGAGTTATGTCCCATCCTAACCTAAATCACCTCGCACTTCGTCCCAAATCGAACACTTAACGAAAGGAATCGAAATAAAGACATTACCTCGTCTATTTAAAATTTAAATCTACCTAAGTCACTTGCGTACCCCGAATCTGTCTAAACTTTCAACAATACCTTTACGTGAGGTCAAAGTTATAAGAAGAATAACGAGAAAAGAGATAATTTATAAAAACTAATCACTTGCGTTGAAGCTAGCAATAGCAAAATTTTTGACTTGTATAGCAATCGGAGGTATTGAGAACTGAAACTACGACAAATGTGACTTAAAATCTTTGAAAAAATGTATATTCTTGAGCCGTGCAGCATACCCAAGAACGACAGGCGTGCCTCGGGGACGACCGGTGGAAAGATCCAGATACAGAGGAATCAGTTCAGACTTTAAAATTAAGAGCTAGGGAGGCGGTAGAATTGAAGGATTGGAACTCCCCGATAGAAGATAAGATTTCGTCTAGGAATAATTGGACACGTAAATCTCCATAAAATACTGAAAAGCTCACATATAAATTTTTTCATTGAAATCAGAAGTTTAAAGCGGACACTATCCGCCTATGGGGTGTCGCTTCAGGCCCCCACCTCCTCCACAATCCAGGTAATGTAATCAAATTTTGCGATATCAAATAGAAGCAACATAAAAAATAAAATTTCAGTTTTATCTTTCCTCCCATATGCTATAAGCGGAGGAAAAAGTAAACAAAATCTTCTCGACAACGGTTCAAGTTATCGAGATTAAATTTTTTACATGTGCGCCCTTGTAAATATCAGAAGTATAAATTGGTATATAGACATTATCCGCCCTCGGGACCACTCGTTTTGTCAGGATTGTTAATCACCAAATTTCCCAAATTTATTATATATTGATTAATCCCCCGCAGAAAAAAAAATTACACACATGCTCAACGAGCTAAGAAACTTTAAAATAAATTACTTGTGCTAGAATTGATCGATTTTAATGAAACTTAGCACACGACGAGTTCTAAGGAAATTGATGCTGTGAAGTTAAAATACAGATCCAGAATCTGCAACTTTTGGAGAAATCATTACAAAAGAGATTCGCCGATTTTAAAGATACATATTTGATTTCCTTCCTGGTTTAAATAATAAATCTAATTCTCGATAATGCTAAATTATGGGTTATTACGTTTTTACCAGTACACCCTTTAAATATGTAATAAGGAATTGAAAAAGTGTCGTTTTTATAACTAGTTTTTTCTTAGTATGTTAAAATAGAAAATATTCTAACCCAAGTCATATGTAATTTCCCACCTTCAGCTTGCAATATAGAGACGTATGTATGTAACTTAGTCTTGGCTCCTTCCAACCCAACAGCACAATGTATGCTAATGATGCTGACATCACGGTAGGTTAACTCTTTCACCAATATGAACAATGAATTGCTGATATGAAGAATTTTGTAATTAATACTTTCTTCATTTATCTAAATTAGGTTTAAAGTGAACCCCAAGAATTTATTACCCAAGTCTTGACATTTTATTTAGTACCCAGCCCAGTCGAGTATTATTCCGGCTATTAAGCATAATAATAAATAACTTACAAGGTGTTTTAACAGGGTGTTCTTCAAATAAATAATGAGAACTATATTTCATGAACTGTAACAGTTAACAAAATCAATTTAAACGCATCTGTCGTACCGCTAATTTGTTTTGTTTTATGATGTAATATTACATAGGAGCATATATGAATATTAATAGACAAATGGGTTATTTGCATATATTTTCATTATCTTGTTAATGTAAACATTATCTAATGAATGTAGTAGGTTCAGGTATATCCGTGAAGTAATTTATTGTTGCAGCAATAGATGCTGCTCCTACTGCCGCAGTTTAGTCTTAAAATGAAATAAATCGCAGTACATAAGAAAGCGCTGCTGGCGCTGCAAGTTTTTTAATCCCGAAAAATGAACGATACTTAATTACAGAATTAATTGTTATTAAATGGAAGATATAGGTAGAGCAGCCGCAATAATGAATTATTAAAATTTATAGTCAAGAGAGCACATTGTTTTAAATTAAAATCAACTTCATTGTGGAAATTGCAGTTTGAGTGGAGTTGGGCCTATTTCGGTGGTAATGATATCCCATTTCTAGTACGACACTGTTCTCCTGTTTGAAAAGCAGGACACGTAACGAAATGTTGCCAAATGAACCTTGGAGTAAGCCCAATGTATACTGGAATTTTTGTTAAATTTTAGCTGACGATTAAAAGTATTAAGCTGATAACTGGTCGGATAAAAAGTGTTTATCTTTTGATCGACTGGTAAATCGGGAAACATTTTTGCTGGCTGATCCTTTTTATTAAAGCATTGCTTATATTCCGCCGCTATTTGTTTTGTTCTTATAGCACTTCTTTCGCCAGATTCGCAGTGTTCCATTCCGCAGAATTAGCTTCCAATTTCGCACGTAGATGAGGATTCCTGATATTGTAATCGCGTATAATACCATAATGGGTGAATGATTTAGTGATTGCAATTATCGACAACTGTGGATGGAAATGACGTTGATGATGCAGCAGTTATTGTACACTATTTTGCTCCCATGTAACTCGCACAGAACGACCCATCGGAGCTCGATATAACTCCCTGAAGTGATCAAAATGCAAGGTACTATTATCCCGCACAAAAAATCTTTTAAAACACTCGGAAATTAAAGATTCGCACAGCAAAAGATGAAAAAGCTCACGCATAAATAATGGAAATGAGTTGAATAATTTTCAGCTCAAATATTAAATTAGACATTATCATTTTTTCGTTCACGAGACTGAGCGTGTATTACCCAATTTTTTTGTACTTCTTGTCTGAACAGACAATAATTTGTGCAATTATAAACAAGCTGTTCCAGACGCGTAGCTTTAGTAGCTTTAATGCTGAAGATTCATTTCCATGATTACATGTGAAGCTTTTTAAACGTGGATCATTTTAAATTTATGGACCTTGAAATTGGCTGAAAATCGATAACCTGTCGGTTTAAAACTTCTTAGTAGATGGGAAATTAAGAAGAAAACCTTTTGCTTGAAGTGCACCATAGAATGCATGTTGAAATTGACGGATGAATTTCGTACTACCTTGATAATTCTCTAGCCAACTCTTTCCAGAACGCTTCCTTCATCTGGAGTATTATCTCTTTTATTTGCTTTGTAATTTGCAGACGTATTTATCTCGGGAACATTACTCATTCTACCGCGCTATATTGTACCCTTGCTATTATAACACTTACTAGATATTAAACTTTTTTCTTTAAATAGACCATCATTCAAGTCATTGTTCACTGTAATAATGTTATTTGAAGATATTTAATAATAAACTAATCTCTAAACCACATCAAAATATAATAATTATCTAATAAATTACTAGACGATTTAATTTAAATCTGACACTCATCTCTTATTTCAGCATTTTAAGTCACATGTCAATGACTTCCACATGATAAATAGACGACGGTAAATAGCTACAGTTTATCTCACGCTCTGCAATTAAACTCACCGACCAATACGACACCAGGGCCGAGATAGCTCATATTTGGTCTTGACGTTAGGGAACACATGAAAGTCTACTTCACCTGTACCTGACTTATTAGAATAATCCACCTTGAGAGCCTGTCCTCGTGAACGTCTTCAGCGGATTCGTGAAACTCTTTGAAGACGATTAAATTACCTGAACCTTCTCCTCTTGAAAAGAAGGCAACCACGATCAAGTGAGAGCCGATGCCTGTTTTGTGACGAGAAATCGTTTGACTCGGATCTCTCCACCAGTCGCCCCCGCGGGCGCCTCCGGTCAACAAGTATAAGAAACAACGTCGTCGTGGATACCGACTAAGAAATTGTTTATTTCATTTAAGTTATCTTTTTTGATAAAGTTGCTTTACCCCCTGTATATTTCTTTAAAAATGGTGGAATTTAAAAATTTTTGTGTCGTTTAGTAGCGTAAATTTTTGCCGTTTGTTGAAAATGAAGTGGAAATTCGCGATTATACATGTTATTCATATAGAAACATTTGGGTTGTTTGGAATGATCTTGTTAAATCATCATAAATTCACAGATCGGTTGTTATTCGTTTTAATGTTATCCAAGTAAACAGTGGAGCATTCTGCAACCGTGAAATTTCTTCGAAAATAAGTCAACAAGTATTTAGGATGTAAACATATTATTGCGAAAAAGCGATGGCGAGATATTTATTTTTGTGATGGAAGTTTTTTGTAAGGATTATCAAAAATCTGTACGGTAGCTGTAAAGCTCAGCATTGTTGAAAGTTATTTGAGCGTCCTTCTTATTTACATAAATTAATTAAGAGTAATTCATAAGTAAAAGTGGAGTCCTAATTGGGCCCTGGCTGAATTAATTTAGAAATGATATTTTTGAACATGGAGTTGTATCCGTCGAATTGAACTCTATGACAAAACAAATTACTCGATGAAAAATCTCCAATTATACAATTTTACGTTTAAAATTAACTGAGCGTTTGATCTCATTTTTAATACCCCAAAGACTAATTAGACTAAAATAAAAAACACTTACTTTGGTTCATTAACCTTGTTCTTTCAATTATGATTCAAACAAGCAAAAAATTTGCTGGTTGAAGCCATTCTATCCGCACTTTGTCCAAGTTTTGTTTATTATTAGACGGGGTGTACAATAAAAAGTTTAACGCGACTTAATCACTTTGATGAGATTTCTTGAGGCCTTATAAAAGGGTTTTCATGTCAAATTGTGACGTGTATAGTTAATTTTGCTTTTGCCTCGTCTAAGTTCTAAATTTTGAATTAAATGCAACTGCTTGAGGCTTTCCTAATTTCTAACCCACAAAGGGAATTTAGCGTTTAATTATTTTTCCCCAAAAATACCCCTTCTTTGTGAAACACTTATTGTTTATGAAAATATTGCCCCAAGCTATATCTAAATGAATCTTTAAGTGAGAAGATGTGTGTTTTATCAATTCCTTTAGGCAACACTTCTAACGGCTTTGTACTTGCCAAATATTCTCCTTTCCCATAATCACATTAAATATCCCTTTTCACACTTACACGAACTTTTTCAAACAGACTAGTCACGTTTCTACTTTTCTTTTTGTTGAGGCTTTTAGCATATTTGATATTAATTCACAACTTGTACGCAACCTTGTGATGGGTTCTGCTCTGATTTATACAGAGATTTGGAACCCCACCTACTTAGCCTCTGATAGCTTATGTCAATCCCATTCTTTAAGCAATTCCTTTCTGAACTCCCCCAGGCATTTTAGTTTACACAACTCCAATATTATGAAAATAAACTTGCTTTGTATTGAAACTTTACCTTTGAAGTAGCTAAGTTATGCGACAAATGTCATATCGATACGTGATTTCAAAAAATGACATTTTCTTTCCCAAAAGATATTTTTTCACATTCACAAATGTAAAGTATCGATTTATCAAATACGTCGCACGTTTCGAATAAATTTAATAAAACATGTTTGTCAAATTCACCATATAATTAAATTTGTGCCGAAAACATCACAAAAATTGTTTGTCCTCAAACAAATTTAGGAATTTAAACAAATCAATTTTTTTTATCGTTTGTTTTATTACTTTTAATTTTTAATTTTTGTTGTAAATAATAACAGTGGTGAGATACACTATCCGTTAGCGAACATTTTTATTTAGACGAAAATTCAAAATATAACATTTTAATCCCATAGCTCAAAGCGATATAGAGTAATTTTTATTTATTTATTTATTCTTTAGTGTAAAAAAGAGAACATGGCTGCTCATATCGAAGGAAGTCAATTTTATTCCCTAAAATATATTATGTTTTAAATGCGAATGTAGGACTGGATATTTTCTTTATTTTTTTTTAATCTTAAAAAAATTATCGTAAACAGATTACTTTAAAATAAATACTTAATACCTGCTTCAGTTTTATCAAAACTTGCTTGCAACGTATTTTTGGAGACTGAAAATCATTCTGGTAGTTCTCATTTTTTAATAACAAAGCTTCTTGTCTTGTTGTAGTTTATATACCCGAAAAACTGATCATTTATTTTAAAGGTTCAAAGTAATCAATTTGGCCAATTTTGATGAAATGGTTGATACATGGACATATGAAGTAAAACAAAAGTTATAGACTTGAGTAGAGTACTTTAAAAAGACTACAAAAGTTAAGATGAAAAATTAGAACTAGTTCATATAAACAGACAAAAATATATAAATATTTCAAAGCATTAGAACGCGTTTTTTTCCAAAAAAAGTACAATGTGTTCGAATAAAAAATCTCAATTTTATGTGTCAATAGGGAAAATATTTTGACACTTAACATAACTTTAACTTAAAGAGGAGTGTTTTTAAACATTGAACAGATTTTGACATTTCAGCATTCACGAAGAAAAAGAACATATGACTAAACATAATTTTATGACTGAATTTGACGAATGGGATTTTCGGAAGTTCTAAATGATCAGTCTTATATATTCTAGAAGTGAAAAATTAAACAAATTTTCACACATTAGCCTACTTTAATAAAATTGGCTTTAAATGTATAGTAATAAAACTTTAAAGTGTTGATTTAGTGTTAATTTCGATTAATTAAGTCGAATTTTAGAAAATTAAAAATATGAAAATATTTCTATAATAAAAGCCTAGAAGTGTGGATCTTTAAATTCGATGGATCTTTGAAATGAATATACCTCTGGAATCAACTCTTATCAATCAAGTCTTAACTATTTTTAGCGCACGAGCATTTTTAATGTGAGTGAAGAATCTGCACCTAATATTAGCGCACTCGCATTATCTTCCACGCACTGTTATGTGAAAAAAAGTTGATCGATCTAAGGAGTCAAAAGTTGTCACTTCAGTATTAATTCAGTATACAGACCCTGGCTCTGCCAAGCCATTTTAGTCCTTAGTGCTGCGATGCGAATTTGGTGCATAGACCGGACTGCGCAAAGAGACAAACTGAAATGTTCTGGGGTTACTTTGATACAAGTGCATCTCTGCAATTTGTCAGGAAGTTGGTTTAGCTTATCGACTGAATACATTCAAAATACGTTTGAAACATCGCTTTTCCGTGTTCTTCGTTACAACTTCCTAATCGCATGTTTTTTTAAATGCAAAATTTGGAAATCTTATAGATTTATGAAAAATTAAACGATATTGAGGACACCTGCGTTAATGACTAATTTTTATTAAATTGGTTTCAATGCTTTGTTGGTGCATTAATAAAGGGGTCCATATGTGATTCATTTTAAACAGTATCATTTATCTTTTTTTTAATTATACTGTAGATATCGTTATATTTATTAACGATTACAAGTCTTATCAAATTGTTATATTCTTAATAATTTTAACAGCTTTGAAATATCAAAACCAATTTAAAATCACGAGTTCGTAGATAAAATATTCATAATTTTGTCTAACTTTTTTTTAATTATGTAAATTTCTTTATAAAAAGATTGTTGGTTATTCTTCTGTTCCATATTAACCTGTAACATTATAAATTTTCGGCATTGTTAAACTTTTTTATATAAATAATAATAAATAACTAATTATTAAGAAGAAAAGCCTGGAAGTCGGAGCCTGTGCATCTTTAAACTCGGTGGATCTTTGATTTGTGTGGATCTTTGACATTGATTTAATTTATTTAATCTGGGTGCAGAATCTGCACCTAATATTAGCGCACTCGCATTATTTTGCACGTATTTTCATGTGAAATGGCAATTCGAATTATATAGGGAAGTTTGTAATTGAATTTGGAAAAATATAGAAAT
>QDEB01113215.1:9699-24088 GCA_004193795.1 Asbolus verrucosus | reverse complement strand
GTTGACTATGCACTGGATCGTATATTCATTGTTCCGCAACTAATCAAATTGTTTAATTATCTAAATCTACATTATTACATTTATCGAGTGTTTCTCCACCAAGTGCTTTCGAAAAAACCAAAATTGGTGGATGCGCCGGGTTAACAGATATTTATGGCTAATAATATCCCGAAATAATAAAACGCTCCACTACTAAAACATTAATTAAGCAGAATGTTTTCATTGGCTAATTGAATATTTTTTATTTCACTAAATTAAAATTAACGCTTGCATCTCTCCGGACTGAATGTGCGCATTTTATATAAACATTTTGATCATGTGCCAGCACTTCCAATGCTTTTATACAAAGTGATGTTTTCAGGATAACACGACTGTTATCTAAAGATGTAAGAAGCGCTTCAAGCATTTTCATAACAATTTTAAATCTCATACGTGTAGTCCAATTCAGAGTTAGTGAGTTAATTTCATTTTAAAATTGTACGTATTAATGTCATTATACGCTGAAATATTATTTAGATCTAAATTCAAGTCTACGTGAGATCTAAGTTATTACCTCAGTGCATTGTGAGGAGGTTATAGCGCCCCAAACAGCACTTAAGAATTGATCTTGGGAGAACTATGGCTGGGTTATTTAAATTCAATTTATTTTTAGCTAGCTTTCCAAATTTATTTTAGATAAACTACTATTAAAATTTTAATAAATAAAATTATCTGAATTATATACTTACTCAGTACTGTATCTACTCTTTTTTATTCTATTCTATATAAGGGCAAGAGGTACATAACATGCAAATTTTTTCTCGCGTCAAATCAAATCAAAAACTCTGGTTTTCATGTTTTTGTACTTTATTTGTTAAAATAGAAAAAATTAAAAGCTAAAATATAAAAGCACACAAAATAAATGTATTTAAATCAATTATCAAGTTCCTTAAAACATAATTCTTTTTTTTTACAACTTGGCAAATTTTAACAGGCGAAGAGTTTTAAAAAACATTTTACTTTTAAAACTGTCATAAAATCTGAGCATGTATCCCTCTTGTTTTTAGCTCAAAGCTAAATTTAAAGGCTACAGTGCTATACTAATTAATGCGGATATTAAACAACCCAAGCTAAAATAAGATTTTCGAATAAAACTACATATTAATGTTGCAAATAAAAGTAATTATTAACCACAGCTCGGACAGCACATTTTGGTTATTATATGCGGAAAGTTATTTTCTATCTTTTAGACGGAAATTTATAACCGAATGAAATGTAAAATCAAAAATTACTCTGAAATTTCACGTAGAACTTTTATTGAAAGATCTTTCAACCCAAACATTAAGCTAATCATTTATGTTGTCTTAGGGTTAAAAGTAAGTATTAACATGCGCCAAAAGGGCCCTAAATACCAGAAGTTTCCCACTTTAATCCTTTTTAATGTACATAATTACCAAGTTCCAAATCAATATCTTCTCTGGTTTAAAAGTTAATTAAGTGCGAAACTGTCGTTAAGACACCCTCTGTACAATGTCCTCACAGCTGAGTTGAAGTCGGTAAACACAAAAATTCAGTAATTACGTAATCAGTGAGTAAAGACTGGGCTCAGGCAATCCTTCGCATCATGGATTAATTTTGTGTATTTTGGGTTGTCTAAATTGATCCGGTTCTATTAATATCCCGGAATTGGGGGGAAGAAATAATGCAAAAAAAATGTAATTATCGACCTTTTTGTAGACTAGTTCGGTCGTTTAAAGTTCTGACATAACGTCATTTTCATCCCGACTCTCCAATATATGATTAATGAAATTTTTCAGAACGAGCAGAAAAATATTTCATTATCAAATATTTGAAGCACTCATACAACATTAAAAAGCTGTTAATAAACAATTTTCGAATGTGTAGTCTGTCAGAAGCAATTTCGAACGGCTGAAAGCCCATCACGTAATATTAACATGAAAGCTGAATTTAGGTTATGGTGAAAACCGTGCCATCACCGATAATTATTACGGTGATGTTCTAACATCACCATCACCACCGAAGCACAATACCACTTTAATCTCTCCAAGCATATATAGTCCTTTATAACTTCAACCAGTAACAAATGGGGATATAAACACGTCATATCGTCCTCGAACTATGACACTAATACCAAATCCAAATACTTCCTGTCGTCACCCTTAATTTCGGTGTTTACAACACGCGAATCGCGACCTCAATCTACACATCCCGATTTTTTACATTTTCTCGGCTGATTGATTAGACTCTAAAACGACCTTTTTCTTTAATAAATCCGACGCTTATAAATCACATCCGTGACCCAAAATGCCTCGAACTAGATCAGATTATGACTGAAACGTTTAATTTTTCTTCCTCTATTACAAAAATAAAATTATCCTTGCATGAGCGAGTTTAAGAAGATCAAAGGATTTTCTCTCGGTGGCCCATTACATTTTTTCACTTTGGTGGAACTCGCAAAATTATAATTTAAAAACTTAACAAGACTGCCGCTCATGGCTGCAATTAATATTCCCAGAAGTTGTTAAATTGCTGCGTGAATGACGCGAATTTCGCATTAAACTCCGCTCGCTTCAAGACTCTTCTAATTGAAATAAGGCGGTTACCGTTTTTCTGTTGTTTATTTCGAAATAAACATGCTTCGAGACAAGATCGGTGATAAAATATGCATAAATTGCA
This sequence comes from Asbolus verrucosus, assembly GCA_004193795.1. Taxonomy (NCBI): domain Eukaryota; kingdom Metazoa; phylum Arthropoda; class Insecta; order Coleoptera; family Tenebrionidae; genus Asbolus; species Asbolus verrucosus. The sequence continues at coordinate 21,412 of QDEB01113215.1, read as the reverse complement.
CCTTTACAAAGCGAAAAAGCTCTTGAAAAAGCTCTGAATTTCAGAGCAGGGTGGGCTTTCGTTAAACAGCGTGACATCTAATTTTCTTTTTAATCGCGATTTAGTCCGCACCAGATCCGACTCTGTTATCATTTTTCTTTTATTTATTGTAAAAGCGATGCAGCGCGTGTTTTTGTATACATTAAGTATTAAAATTTTTAGCACTTGTGCTGAAACATCGCAACACTTTAGCGAAATGGAAAATTGGAGATAATCATGTGAGAGAGCTCACGATGTCAAGGTTTTCAGCAAGTTCGAAATAAAACAACCTGCAATTATTAATGGATGATGTCGAGACAATCGAATATATTTATTAATTAATGTCTAAGTATAATATAACAACTGAAAAAGCGAAACCGATAATTATGAATATAACAGACGATAAAAAATGATCTTAAATATCTCAGTAGAGATATTCCACAATATGCCATTTAACCAATTACTCAGTTATAAGTCTGTATACAACAGATTTTGCCGCAAACCAAAACAACCTTTTATTTTAATACTGTGGGTATGGAATTTAGAGAATTAAAATGTTTGACAAAGCCTTTATTTACTTCACACTTTATTAGCCATTTTTCTACTGATAACCTTTTTTTCACGAGAAGTATTTTCATTAATACGTAAAATAAATACATATCAATTAATTTTATGAATTATTAGATTCATTTATGATAAATTCGGGAAAGATGGAGTTCAATGTTTTTAAAGGAGGATAATGAGCCACTAGAGACAGCGTTATGAATATACATTCCGAAATACCAAATTGCATCTACGTACCACGTCAATTGGTGTATGTTATCAGACACAGCATAGAAGTGTATAAATTAAATTATATCACACTCCGTAAAAAAATATTGATGTCAATACCATGCTGATTACACAATTATTGTAATTATATTTCAAATTGAGCTTTGAAAATTGCAATATTTTCTTCGAGATTTGGGAGTGCCAAAAACATGAACAAATTAATTCATGCTGACATGAAATGGTGAAAATACGCGAACTGATTAAACAAACCGTTGTTTTTTCTTCCTAACTGTTTTCATTTTTTGAAATCTCGACTCCCACACAGACATAAGCACTCCCCGCCTCTGCAAGCTTTATTGGATATATCTATCAAATTCCATTTCCCATAGGTATATTAATAACGTTTATGGACTATGAATTACGTAGACAGAATAATATCAGAAATCAGTTACGACTGGATTATTACACTAATACAATCTGGATTACACTACACGTGAACATTTACAACTGCATTGCTAAAGCATATCTACAAGGGATTTTAGCCTCCAGTTTACCATATTTGGTTGCATTTTGTGTGAAAAAAAATTTTGACATGAATGTCTTTTGAAAAAACCACACCATCAATATTTTTTGTGAATTCTAATTTCTTTGTAGCAAGCAGCTTCAAGCTTGCAACCTACATTCTTATTTGAATCAATTATAATTTCGATTCTACGAAGTAAAAAAGTATTTCCGTCCATTTACAGCATATATAATCATGCCCGATTGTAAACTCTAATCACTGTTTAGACTCACTGAATCCATTTGACTATTTGCAAACCGTAATCTTAAAGGTTTATGATGGCTTGCTAACTCCCGCTGACCGAAATTACAGATCATAAATCATAACATTGTAGCTTTTTCAGCTGGAATTTGTAAAAAATTTAAAATAATTTTTATTTCAAAATCGGTTAATCTCATTTAAGTATTCCTTGTGATTTTTATGTGCATATATTTTTTTTAAGACCCTGTATTAATAAACGATTTTCTTTACGTCACATTTGCAATTTTTAAAATTCTGTTATTTTCGATTTGGTGAGACGATCTGTAACCGCATTTATTTAAATATCAGTCTGGCATTGCTTTCGTACATTAAAAAAAATCTGTATTTTCGATACGATTTTTCAAAACAACTAATATTCTTGGCAGTTTTTCCACTAAATAATGATAATAAATAACTTGGCAAACTTGATAAAAATTTGTAAGATGTGAAGTATAATCCAGTTTAAAATAAAATCATTTAATATTCCCCATTAAAAAATAAAAAATATTAAAAAAAAAACATTTTTGAGATGAAGACAGGTTATTAAAGATCATTAATGAAGATTAAATCGAAGTGTGATTACATCTGCTGAAAAAAATAAAATGGAGCTAGAGCTCGTGAAAATGTCAAGTTTATTTGGTTCCACTCTGTATACATGTCTTATAGAAAGCCGATTTGATAATGAGATGTAATCACACTAACCGCTTTTGTCAATAAATTTGTTTCACTCTTTGAACCAGACTTGTCCATGACTCAAATTGTCAAAACAAAAAAAAAAAATGGGCCTCAGCGAGGATCGAGAGTGCTTTTCGCAATTCCGTCGACATCGTTCGATTTTTTAAAATTCGTTTAACAATAATGAAAGTGATAAATGACAGCATTAACGCTCGGGTGTGATACAACGCTATTACGCAACATCAGCATTGTCATTAATCGAAAAAAATAAACAATAATAAGAAACTATAAAACCTATTTATAACTGGCAACACATGATCGGTTTTAGTCACTTATATCGTTGTAACTCTTGCCTTCATCTCGAATTTAATAGTGCTAACGAGGTCTTGTGCAAACATGTTCCCGCGCAAATATTTACTTTTTAAATCCAAAATTACAACCGGTAATGGCTTCCACCTTAATCAACCGCATGAAACTTTAATCGAATTACGAAATATCGATTCGGTCGGGTTTGACCGAAGACCGGATTTTATCCGAATGTACTTCGTCATCGGCGATAATGTCCCAAATCTTTTCATTTCTTCATTAATTGTATTAATTGTTGTCGAGCAACATTAGTTATATTAAAAAAAAATAAAATTAACGCTTTCATATAAGTTAAAATGGAAACATCTTTAGAAGTCACATAAATACATATGCAAACAGAATTTTAGGTTAGAAATGTAAAAAGGTCGAACCAAATGGGTTAACCAAGTTAAGAAAGAATAAAGTTTCAAATAACGTGCGATTGAACACATTGCTAATTCGAGTAGGTGGTGTCCATTACGTCACTTTGGGTCATATTTTATACACAGCTAAGAAATTGACAGATGACATATCATATATGTTACTTATTACTTTGAATGTCATTGCGCAAATGGCATTTATATGGTTGTGTCTACAGTTCCCTCAACGTAACATCGTTTTTCAACGCCCACCTAAATTGGAAATATTTTCGATCACTCGGTATTGTAACGGAAGAGACTAAATTAAGTAAAGATCACTTTTCTGAAAATATTACCAAAAAAAATAACAATAAAATAATCTTTAATGAGATATCTAAAAAGGATAATAGCATTGATATATTTAGCTTGAATGTGTTTAAAAGAAAATGTATGCAATTATGTATTGTAATTCTTTAAAAACGTTTTTCTCTTTTTTTTTTTGGTACATGTGGAAATTTTTCTATTTCTATTTCTATCGTCTGATTTACCACTAATGTTAAATATATTAACAATTGTATATTTTGTATCCAATCTGGACCAACAGGGCTGCTGTAATATCAATATCAATAAATAAATAAATAACGATCGTACTCTATTAACTTATAACGATGACTTAGTTAATTAAGCCAAACATTTTTTTGTTGGTGAAATTATTTTAAAAGTAGAAATGTTCTGTATATTTAGTAAAACAATTTTTGAAATTTTAAACTTCTACTCCTTATATAAACGTGCATACGTTTTGAAATGTGTGCTTATGATTCCGGTCTCTAGTTTCGACAGAGGAGCATATTTCATATTTTATAAGCACGCACCGACGATGTAATTTTGGCGAGATTTTCGGGCAATGTTTTGGTGTTTGTAAAAATTGTGTATAAATAAATATCAGATTTAACAAAATTAGATTGGATTTCGCAACATGTTACGAAACGGAGACGCATAAAACTGGAGACAAAAAATATTATAAACGTTACGTAAAAGGATGCTGGAGCATTGTGCGATGTGCCTTTTCCGAAATCTATTCCGAAACAATAGCCGGTTTAATAAAGAAAAGCGTTGGGGAAAAATTTCCTCTGACACAATCCATTATTAAGCGTGTAAATTCTCAGATTACTGTTGGTGGAAATGCGGAATTTAATATTTTAGTGAGTTCGGAATGGAAAAACAATTAGAGTGGATATTTTCGTTATTATTACGAATCATTCCTGTTAATGGAAAATTTGTATTCGTTTCGTTTAATAACTTCTTCCATATTTCCCACGAAGAGGCGGAAACTTTCGCTTCTTTCGCCGACTTTCCACAGTCCATGAAAATGCTCGCTTTTAACGAATTACACGCAATTTCCGAACGGAGTATTGACGTTGATTAATTAAATGACGATCCTCTTTCGTCTTCTCGTATTATACTGTCTGACTCTTGTTGAATCGGGTTAACATCCAAGAAAATCTTGTAACATTAGTGTAAATCGATATCACTACTAACACAGGTTTAATGAACCCCACCTTGGACACGTGGCCCTTAATAAATTAATAGTTACGAAAGGCTAAGACGAAAAGCCATGTCTTATATATCACCTCCTCCCAACGTGTGACCTTTGGCTAGAAGATTGGTCGCTTTGTACATAGCTTATGGAACACCTGCGCCTTTACGCAAACTACCATTTTGTTTATTGAATCATATGTCTGTTTTTGTGGCAGTAAAGGAGAATTTCCTTTGAAACCCTACTTTCAAAGATGCAGAACGCAATTTCCTTTGTTTCTTCTAGTTCCCCCTTAGAACTCATATTTCATCATTTGGTGCTTATTCTCTTACTACAAATAAAGGTTCATACTTATTATGAATTATGAAAAGTGCGGGATGACGCTTGTGAGAAAAAATATTAAAGTCGAGGGTGGCGGCGTGGTTGGTTTTTTATTTTAGATCCGGCAATAAAATAAATTGCTGCGAAGTTATCGGAGTTTCACCACACTTGACTCGAAAATTAGCGAAAAAAGTTCTAGACTCAATGTCTAACTTTTTGTTCTGCTTTAGTTTATACTCATCACGTCCCTATGTATTTTTAAATATGTACAACAGGAATCTACAATGTTTTTACAAAAATCAGACCTCTATAACTGAAATTTAACATCGTAATCTTGATCTCGAACTCAAAATAGTAACAGAAAATTGATTTAAAAACGGTATCAATTGTAACAGTCAGTGCCAACAGTCAGAGTGGCGGACAGAATTTAGAGACTTCGTACTTTAAGTCCCTTGAGACAAAGACAGCACGAAATTTCATGATGTGGGAACAGTGATAATAGCATTACTTCCCCTTTCGAAGAAAGCAGAAACTGAAATGCAAAAACGTCAGAACTCGTTTTATTATCATTAACATTATTGACATCTCAATTTTTGTCTGTCATCGTCTGTTAACCACAACCATGAAATCCATCAACGTCGTCCCTTCCGGCGTAATTATCACATTTTTGGTTGAGAGAAAACCCAGCAACAGCCAATACAATTTTTTTTTTAATAATTGTGTGACCGCCATCGAGTTAGTATATATTCTTCTCACACCAGCGTAGCTAAAGACTATACATTAAATGTAATGACGTTTCAAATTTCAAATTGTTATTTAATTCTTATTGCACAAAAAATCAGGAACGCATTAGAGCAGGGTGCGAGATGATCAAAATGGCAAATTACTACAAAGACCACGTATTGTGCCATCCGGCTATCGAGATTATCCTTTGATATGTACTTAACAAGGGCAAAAACAGGAAGGTTCCCATATCCGACCATTATAACAACTACGCGAAGGCTAACTTCACTGTGAAGCCGTGTCTATTGTCATGAGCTAATGAAATGAAGAGGTTGGAGAGCGATAGTAATAGAGAAACTTCATATTAAATAAACTTTATGACAGAACAGTCTCGTTTTTACACTATTTGTGCTGGAAACCACAGTGCAGCTTCCAACAGTGTGGGGTTACACGTTAAAACCAAAAAATATTTTCTCATAAGTAGAATTTTGAAATATAAAATCATAAACTATGAAAACATTTTGAATTATTTACAGGATTTTTCAATTAGTTATCATCAGACTCGGTAGATATCTCGCTTGAATGAATTAGGGTGCGGGATCTGCACTTGGCACTCACATCTCAGGGCACAATGTTCAACGGAATGGTTCAGCATTAACATTTCAAACCATTTATCTTAATTTATTTTTACCTTAATTTCTAAGGTCAAATTTCAACTGGAGGTAACATCATCTCTTTCTTATTTTCGAATCCATTTCAGGTTTTTTCTCTCATTGGCACTTCTGAGTGTTTTTCTCACAAACAATATTTCTAATTTCGTCTTTTTGTTTATTGTTCATTTTATTACTTTTTCAGTTGTTCATTATTTCATCATTTGCCTTACAATTTTTTCTCTTCCTCTTCTTTTTAAATGTAATTACGGATTATTGATTCACAGCAATCAGTTCCAGTTCCACATTCTCCCTGATACCAGTTCAATGTTTGTAATAATAATTTATAACGAACATACACTTCTCTTCTTCACAATAATTATTATATAATAGACAGCATTCAGCTGTACTCTAATGCCGCTATTACTGGAAATATCAAAGGATACTAATTAGGTACTTACTACAGTTCAATAGGTCAGACACTTCTGAATTGTCCAAAACACATCACCGATGCGGAATCGTCAATATCATTTTATACCACACTAAATCTTCCACTTTTAAGTCGAATAATAAGCGACAACAACTTATTGATGCTTTTGCAAGCTGCTTTAAAACAATTCTTGTCTATATTTCTGAATCAGAAGAAGTTTCTGAAATCAAATCGTTTAACGCGGCAATTACATCTAATCGAATAAAGAACTGTTCTCTATTTAATTAATGCCATATGACACCCGATGAAGATAATCTAAGATGTGCGTAATTCAGAAAGCTGCAAACTTATCAGAACGCCATATCAGCTTATCTTGTTTGCTATGACAGCTTTACGTCATCAGTAGATGCAATTTGCAGTGATTTTATTGAAGTTCGTAATCAAATCATGCATGAAATTATAAAAATTGCATCTATTTATAAATTAACATTTCAGCACAAATCAAAAATTGTTCAGTATTTCATGATAAAAGTGTCGTTCAAACAGTTGGGTTTTAAAAATAATAAATGATGCTTCAGTCAAAACTGAAGTAGTAATTCAGTGAGGGCTATATTGATATTTTATCAAATTGTATGCCAGCCTTAATTTATTGACACATCGTTTACAACATTTGCGTAAAAATAGCCGTTGCAAAGTTAAATTCCAAGTCACTTTGCAGAATTTGCCAATATTGTTTCGCGCATCCACTGATTAGATCATTTTTAAAAATGAGAATTATCAGACAATGGAGACAACGCGTGCATCGAAATTGAAACTGTAACAAGTTGCTTTAATCGTTTGCCCAAATAAACTAGTCAAAACATACCGGGAGAGCTATAAAACTGTGTATTCCCAGAGTGGTGGATGTAAAGCACGTGCGATAAATTGTTTATTGTACGTGACCATTCACCGAACTTGAACTTATTTCATCAAAATGCGTCGCCAGCGGTACCGTATTTACAATTATTAATTGCAATCGTTAATAAACAAGTGTAAACATCCACCGCTTTTGAGGGTGCATTAATAAAACAATCACGTAACCAACAGCTTTCTGCTGCATGCACGATTACGTGGATTTGCATCTCATAACGAGTCAATGAGGCTGAAGATTCATTATATTCCGATGAAAAATTATGCATTCAAAAAGCCTGGAAGTCGGAGCGTGTGGATCTTTGATTCTGTGGATGTTTGATTTTTGGTGGACCTTTGAAGAGAATTAGCCAATGTTCTATCAATTTTTTCCGCACGAGCATTTTTAATGCAAATGCACAACCTGCGCCTAATATTAGTGCACTCGCATTATCTTGTACTCACTTTCAAGTGAAAAAAATGGTACGAAAGCAGGTAAAGCTCAGAGAGGGTCGTGTATTTTTGATTGCTGAAATGGTAAAATGCAAGGGGCACTTTAGAAATCTGCGCTAGGGTTTGAGCAGCTAGTTCCACTAGTCTCTCACAGATGGCAGCATGTCAAGTCACTTATTAAAATTTTGAAAGCTAATAACTCAGGAGCTAAATAACCGATTTTGATTTTCTTTGTTTTATTTACCTCCATTCGATGTTTGTGACAAACAAAATTTCATCGCGTTATCTTAATTAATAATGAAGGTGGGTTGTGCGCCCCTACAACCCTTGGAGCTATATTGCCTATTAACGAATTTAGATCTACGAATTTGACAAAGAATCCGCACACAAAATAGGTCAAAGCGTTCTCAAGTTATTGACGTGATGTCCTATAGGGCAAGCGAGCGAGCGAGGGTCATGGACAAGATCAATAGCGCTCCTCGCTAATGCTCGTGGGCTAAAATTTAAAAAATCTCGTTCACAAAAGATGTATAATAATAATAATGATAACAATAAGTTCAAAAAGGTAGTAGTATATTATTATGCTCATGTCATACAGTCAATATTGAACACTGGTGATCAACTGATAAATAAAAATGATAATTATAATACAGGAAGACGACGGTAATTACGCGGGATTTAAATTATATCATCACTATGCGATATGAAATATCAAAATTATAAATATTTAGACATTTTTTTTTAATTACGATACTCTTTAACACGAACGATATAAGATGATATAATGGTAAGGAAATTAATTTAAGGTCAGGTCAGGTCATCCATAATCCAGTGGCGTTTTTTAATAATCTCAAACTCATAGCTCAAAAAAGTTTTGAAAACAAAATCATAAACTTATGAGTTTACGTCATCTGTTTATGGCAGATTTCATAACTGAATTCCAACATCTTGGTATATGGGGAAATATATATTCCGAAATAAAATAATACAATTCAGTTGTGAAGGGTAAATGTTTGCAAATAATGGCTATAAAATGAGACGACAATCTCCAAATAAATACTGTTTTTTCACCTCATTTCATGTTTTTTCTTTTTTCTTAAAAAATCATATTATCATAATTCTTGAAAGTTCTGAAAAAATGTGAGTGAAAACATACAATGGACTCATTCCAGCAACTTAATATGTGAAAAATACAAAAAATCTGTTATATCGAGGTAAATAATTCAAAATGGAAATGACCCTAATACATAATTCAAATTCTAGTATTTTTCCTTCACGATAAAATAACGGCTCTTTGATGAAAATTATAGAATGTTTTAGTGTAAACAGAGCTCGTGATGTTCATCTTTTAAATAATTCTATTCAATACTTCTCTCTCTTGAAAAAATTGCTTTCAATGTAGGAATCTTATTGCAAGCAACTAATTTATCAAGTCAGCCAGCCATTTTTCAGTTGAGATTTAGTCTTCTCTTCTTATTTTTAATGGAAAAAGTTCTAAATATCATATCGCAAGCAAAAAGTGGAAACGTTAGAGTCTTTAAGTTAAGCGAAAACATTTTTATAGAATTGATTTTTTGATCAGAACAGCCTGAAACTTATTTCAACTTGAGCTTTCAGAAGAAGTACTTATTTATCTTTTTACGCAACGCTTGAGGTTCATTTGACGGAGGTCGCATAACCGAAATCGATCATAATTCCACAAGCACAACTTTTCCCTTGTTCGCCTAATTTATTCATTTCCCCCATAACGAATCCCGTACGTTGTTAACAAGCATGTAAATTACAGTTTCTAGGTGTTAGTCAGACATTTAGGTGTTTTAGCACCTCGATATTGTGCGGGTTGGGTACTCGATGTACTTATTGTGATTTAAATTAACCACCCTCGTCATCACAATGTCACCGGTTCGAGCCAACCACAATAACTTAATTTAAGAACTCATTCATAACTACCGTCAGGCTTCATGCATAGAGAATTTTGTTGTGAAATTATAACCGTTAAACGCTTAAGCGTGTACTTCCGAGATACGAATTTCGAATAATTACGTGAATACGACCTAGCGTGGAAGTCACTCAGAACTCCGCTCATTGTACCTACAATTGCAACTCACGATAATTCGTAAAGACTTTGCTCACCCAAATCCGTCTCATTAGTTGAGAAAACAGATTTTTGTAAGCAACATTTGACAGATGATGAAGCAAATTGAATTTTCTCTTCCATCTTTACGATTGACAGTCTCTAGTAACATACAATATTGATTTCATACAAAAACCATATTTATCAAATATTCCTTCAACGTTAATTAAATGTAGCAAATATATTTAACCAATATTTGAAATTAATATTTCAAAACGAAGGTCTTTTAAAATCTTATTAGCAATAAAATGTTAAGTAGAGCTTTAGGTATTAATATTTGTGTAATATTTGCAAAATATGTGATGCTATTGAAGATGTGACTGACAAACTGGAAAATGTTTCTTTTTAATATTTCTGCTCCAGTTACTTAAATAATTTAAAACTTGATAACTGTTTTGGAACAACAGTTCAGTTTCGTGAATAATTTCGTTCCGAAGCTTTTATTTCATTTGCTGAGTTGAAAGCTTATCTCCTCCAGGATGAGTATTGTAGTACAAACGAGTCCTTAAATCAAAAGTTTTGTTATTATTTATAAATTATAAGTCTGGGAATACTTTTGCGGGGTAAAACGCTAAATGGATTTTCTAAATCCTCCATTCGCTTTAAAATGAATTTTGAAACTTATTGTCTTTATAGAAAAATCAGAATCTGTAATGGTTAATGGAAAATGTTTAATGCTAGCGCTAAGTTTTCACCGATTTATTTTTTTTTTGACAACTATAAATTGAATAAATATTTATAGATTCGGAATCCCTCGCTCGCATTCAAAATTAAATTACGTTGTTCAGCTTTACTTAATTAAACGTCCTGCTAGTTCGGAAAGACTTCCTTTATTATCCGAAAACACCTAAAGTTCCTTTTGATGCCAACTTCACACGACTGAATCTTAAATTGTTCAGAAGAAATTCATCCGAGCTTTGTTCATTTCCTCTCTTCTGCAATTTTTAGACTTTTTATCCAACATAGTTATTACAATCCAGTTTCCGGTAAATAAGCATGGATGAGAATTAAACAAACTTAATAAAGCTACTTTGAGTTAATTGCCGTTAATTTTTATTCTACACTTGGAAGATTTCTTTTGTTGCTCGGAGCTGGATTCTTTATTACGACTCCAAATTATTGCGACAATGTCGTTACTAATTAATTTTATGTTGCTTCAGGTCGCTCTGTTAATTACATTTCCATGTTTTCTTTGTTAATAACATTCTTAAGAGTAACTGCAAATAGAATCACATTTAACCTCATTTAAAATGTGTAACAATGAAAATATAAAAGTTAGAAATATTCATTCATACTTACCGTGAGCATGATATCAAATTTTTAGATAAGATACTATTTTTGGAAAAAAATTGCCAAAATGCCTGTAGTTCAAGTACCGTAATAATAAATCTATATTTCGATCTAAGATCAAGAATCTAGTTCGATATCTAGTAAATGTAAATTATATTAACTGTAATATAGCATAAACTTGTCAAGGTCACAATGCTTTTACAGGCGAATAGCGTATATAAACTTTAACAATTGGTGGACTTGGTTACAGGCTGAAGGACAATATGAAAACATATCAATTGCACAATATATGTTCCTTTGTAATGTATATAATAATA
>QDEB01113214.1:24370-36664 GCA_004193795.1 Asbolus verrucosus | reverse complement strand
TGTTGTAAACAACCTGTCTTTTAAATAATATTCACCATTATGTTTAAATTAATAATTCAAAGAATATTTTTTACGTAACCTCCAATTCAATATCGTGTTATTATATGTCGAGAATAAACAATTCTAATCATTATGATTATATAGCGGCAACAAGATTATTTGCATTTGTTTTCACAGCTGCCTTTGATTAACATTTATAATGACCCAGTTATCCTGAACGCTATATAGATAAAAAAGAATGGTAAATTCTAAACTTTGTTACACCTATGTGACATCCAGAAAAATTATAAAAATAAATTTCCAATAGTTTTATCTAGATATCTATCAAGTTGGTTTATTTCTAATTTAAACTACTCATGTGGTTAAAGTTTAGGGGAGCATTTAGCAGATGGTTCCACCTACAGCTAAAATTTACAACTAAAACTTCCAAATCGCTTTCAGGTCATTAGAAACTACAAATTGATATCCATCTACCCTGAAGATATTATTTCACTGTCTGTTACACCAAATAGATGTCATTTTTTATATATAATTGAATGATGGATGTGGTCAAAAGTTTTAGTAAAGTTAGTGTAAACTGGATCTTTTTGGCATTGATTAATTATCTAGCAAATCGACAGCAAGACGGATTAGATACAATACATTGATGATCAACAGTCATGCTGAAAAGGTAAAATAAAATTATTGACATCCAGATAAAAATGCAAAATTCAAATATTTGATACTAAAGAAATGGCTCGATAATTAAAAATATCTGTTTCCAAATAGGACATATTTTGGACAATTTCGATCTAGTGGGAACCACCACTCGACTAACTGAAATTAAAAATAGTTAATAAAAGCTTATGAATAATATATGTTTACAATCTTTTATGGCAATGGCAATTTGTTCATCGTCAAATGTTATGCCAGATTTAAATTTAAAAAGATAATATCTAATTCTGAAATTTGGTTAAGGAGAAACTTTGTGAACGTTGGTTAGGACCATAATTAATAAATAATGTTATTTCAAAATTTAATAAACGACCAAAATTTTTTAGGTTATTTGTAACAGACGATTCCAATTCAGACGTGTTTTAATCAGTGATCAGCATGTAATGTGTCAAAAGGTACTGACTTACCATAGACGCCAGAGAAGAATGAGAGCAGGAGTAAGAACGGGACTTCCCACGAGCCTCTCCTGCTGGGCATGTTGCAAAGTTCTCTAATCTTGATAGAGTCTTCTGTAAAAAATTAAAGAAGCAGATGTAAAAATGGAAAAAATCCCGTTCTGTTTCAGGATTAAAAGCGGTTTTTATCTTTTAACATTGCTGACGTAAAAGAGGCTGCCTCATTAGCATTCTCTTGTTTGCTATCAAAAGTAAACACTTCGTGCAGATGTTAAAAGGGCAATAAAATTTCTGTTAAATAATCTTCTCGTGTGTACAAACTGCGCTGTTTATTTTAAACCTACCGAGAATTTTTTTTTTTTTAAATACCATGATAAATACACAAGCCTCACATTTTAAGCATTGTGCTATGGCATGAAAGCCGACTGAGATATTTTGTATCATATACACGGCTAAGTGGCGCCATTATAACTTGCACACATATGAATTAAGGCAAACCGCACCTCGCAAATATAAATGTTAGGCAATTACGTTGTACAGTTATAGAGAACCGCACGTTCAGACGCACCGAAATTCTCGACATATTCTCCATTATCATAAGTTTCTTGGAAAAAATTATCTCGCTGACAACGACTCGACAGCTTGGAAACACGAGACTATTCACTGCTAACAATGCCGGCGAAATTTATGTTAGTTTATACATTCCTGTCCCTGAAAAATGACTGCAAATTAAATTTTAAGCTTACAAGGATGTGTACATGCTGAAATTTCATTATCTTTGAAACAATAATGAATGTTACGCATAATAGAATTAATCAACTTCATAACCTCACTTTTAAAACGTGCCCTTACTACTTCCAGCTGTGATGAATATTTAAATTTGGCGACACCAGATTATGTCGGCCATTCGAAATGTTTAAAGCGAACTTGTTGCGGATGAGCAAAATTTAATTTGCTTTACTTGCTGAAAGCGCAACAAACACATGAACACGCACATAAACGACCCGAAATGGTGGCGAGAAAAGAAACGAATCGGAAAAATGTCCGAATGAAGTTTTATAACACAAAAACACGCAAGCCTTTTGTTGACACGACAAAAAACCGACCCGTCAAACCCAATCTTAGTGCTTGGCCGATCCATAGATCACCCCATCGAAAGTTTTCTGGAAGTTATGCACCGACGGATTTACCCTTTAAACACCGCCGGAAATAGTAATTTTGCACAGATTCGACGTGCATTTTCTCCAGAGCCATAATTTTAATTTAAAATTTGCGATTCAGTTTTAATACTTTTTATTTGCAAATGACGTGAGGTGAACTGTATATTTTCGAACTGAGGAAATTGATTTATAGGCAACTTCCGTGCTTCATTTTACATTTTACTGATAAATCTGGGGTGTTTAGCGCCGTAATGGCAAAATCGATTGACACAACTAACTACATTATCCTAAAAGTTAATGTAAATAGATAAAAATATAATATGCCCAAATTATGCGACGTTGCCAGATGACGTAAAAATGACTCACCTCAATAATTCGTTTTTATTTATTTCTCGCATCTTTATTAGCTCTATAAGGAAATATGAGAAGATAATTTTGGTTCGACGTTCTTTTATGTTTATACCCGGAATTTTTCAGGTAATCACAGGCTGTGCGTTGTTTATGCTCCATTTTCCGAGCAGACTCTATATTTTCCGGGAAACTTTCATTACTACGAAGGCATCTTTTTTTCGATTATTCTTTATAAAATTTCCAAGTACTCCATAATAAGGAAAAATAATGAACCCTAGTTTCCCACGACACATTTGTTACTGATTATTGTAATTTGCGTCGTGCCCTGCTGGGGGTGTTTCACCTTTAAGGAAAAATAAATCAGGACCATAAAAAATATCAGGACGACATATTTCATAACTAACGTCAAAACGCAATTCGATTTTTTTCAGAGATGTTAAAATATAGCCCGACTGATGACTTATTGCTTTTTCAGCACCTTATTCACAAATCTTATCGATCGCTAACTTACACATCTTAAGCTATCTTGACGTAACTTAACGAAAATCAAATAAAGAATTCATTTTGGGACCTGCGCTTGCCATTTCGTCCGTTTTCCACTTTTCGCAGTGAAGGGTTCATTCTCGAATTTTCCTCTAAACTATTTAAGAACTGTTCGAAGGAAAAGGGATCTGATTCATAATTGATTATTTTCACCGATTACTGGCAATCGTCGCTTTGTTTCACTTTGATCCGAAAATAAACAAGTATGCTTTGTATCAGTACCCTAATCAAACACAAACGTTATAGTTCAGATTGACTCAATTATTAATTCCTCTGGACAAATCAACATGATCGTGTGTGAAGGTAAATTGTTTTAATGCAATTTTAATGATGTACGAATGATTAGGGATGATTGGCTTGACTTATAATGACAGAAAAAATTGAATTATAACCGCTCAATATGTTGCAAATTAACCCATCATCGAGACCGTCATCAAATTAACAATGATAGGTCTTGAACACCGTCCGCTGGCGTTTCTAACTCACCGTGGTGAAACGGGTCGCAGACATCGATGATCTAGGAAGTTCTGCTGACGATGGAGGGCCTATCAAACCAGAGATTAAAAAAGAAAAATGTTTTAAAGCAGTAACGTTCACCATCAGGATGAATTCGCGTTTTCATTGAAAATTTTATTGTTAAATTAGGTAGAATCAAAGTTGTAATGTGCACATGCCCAAAATCTATCTTTCGAATCTATACGTACCAATGTGTTTATTTCTTGTTACTGAAATGAATGAACGAGAGTTTGGAACGGGATTTTTATAACGAAATTGCATTTAACATGTTTAGCCACCGACTTCGAAACATTACTTTAGGAAACGAGAAACGTAACGTCAAAATTCGCATTTTTGCTGTTGTTATTGAAAAACACTTATTGCTTGTTCCTGGATATATCCGGAATTTTCGAAACGCAGAAATAATCGACGTGATTTCGACTGTGATTTCAATTTCAGAAGTTTCATCACATTAGAGAATTTCGTGTTTCCTAAGTTCAGCACTGTTGAAACAATTTCCAGCATTCGATAAATCTGTAACGTTTTCAGCTTCCCTTTTTCTTTTATAAAGTTCACGTCAAGTTATTTGTGAAATGAAACGGTTCTGCATGGACTGAATCTTTGAAAAGGAAATTATCGCGGCACACAACTATTTTCCGAAATTAATTAAATATCCCACTGTTCCCCTTGCATAGTAATTCTCAGGCTGAAACAAAAATTACGATGCGTTGGAACTCGCCAGGAGGAATATGTGACGCATGATTGGCATATTTGGTTTTCGTAATCGAATAAAATATGGTGAACAACACCTGGCGCAACAAAACATGTAATCAAAGAACGGTAAAAAATATCCAGAATGGGAGAAGTAATTTTTTCGTTAATTCCTGCAATTTAAATGATGGCTTAGTGGCGGTAAGACGCGAAATTAGAACAGAAAACAGCGCCCTTGTTTGGAGCCTTATCCTGAAAATACGTCCTCACCAAAAACAGATGAAAACGCATTTCGAAGAAGATTGCTCCAGAATTCACTAGCAAAGAAACTTAATTAGGTTTGCAAGGCAAGAAAGTTAATCAATGTTTTGTCTGTTGCGTTCATTTACATCAACTCCAACCTGAATTTAGTCTTTTCGCAGAGAAATATAATAACTCCAGCACATTCCGAAATTTAAAAAGGTACAAATTCCCCCGTCCATAAATTTCTTATTGCACGACTCGACAGAAATTAAGTCCTAATAAATAAAAGATAACGAAGAGAAAAGCCTCTGAATATACGGCACTTAATCCGGCGAAAAAGCTCTCGAAACCCTTCTGTATGTGGGTACATTTTTGTGTCGTAAAATTTTAAACACTCTTTCACATGCATATGATGCATAGACTTTATGTGTGGATTAGCCAAAAATTCGCAATATGACGTCACTAGCCGGAAAAAGAAGGAGCGGTATCTTATTCTGACCGGATTTGATTGATCGTTGAGATTTTTCATCGTTTCGTATCAACGGTGCTCCAAAAATAAAAGATGGAAAGCTCTCCAAGATCCGCCACAATTCGTTTTGTGTCTTTCCGATAAGTCTTTTTATCGCATGAAGATTATATTTGGCCATCCCGAAACTTATGGGTTCAGTGGAATGCACTTTACTGACGTCCCAGTATTCTCCATTAAATTTAGGTTAGCTCATTACATTTTTGTGAAGAAACGCGGCCACAAACCCCAGGATTCTGCCATCATTTTGTTCCTGGCAGATCTATTGCAAATTATTTTTCAGAGGAACAGAAATTAGAAAATTAAAAAGCGTTACCTTCCAAACGTCAAATGTTAACTAATGTTGACCAAATCATTATTCAGTGAAACCGGGTGACAGAAATGAGCTTGCCACGTATGGTTGGCAGTTAACATCAGCCTATTCAGTTCATCATTTGTACGAGGGAAATTGTCAGTATTGAACCAACTGGATGTGAAACAATTTAAGAAAGTTAAACGCTTTCCATTTAATTTCCTTTATTATACGTCAAATTTGTTGCTTTTAGTTGCGTTTCGTTAAGAAAGCAGCATTTACTCTGTAGGCTGCTAAGATGCTTTCAGTTATTTTCTTTACTGTTCTCATTCAGGAAAACAATGATTAACGCGCTTCAACTGTTTAGGGAAAACGAGTGCGAATGAATCTTTCACCATCGAGCAGAAGCACTGGTAATAAGTCAATCCGCTTGAATTCGGTTTTGTCTTCGTATTTAAATCGTCTTCTCTAGATACTAATTTATGTGGAATAATTAAATTTAGTTTATTTGTGCGAGACGATCAGTTATAGGAGATTTGAGGCTCACAACTTTGGTGTATCCGCATCGTTGAATGTTAATCTGTACGAATCGCCGAGTGATTTGTTATTCTTGTCACTTCCATCATTAACGAAACTTTTCAGTAATTCGATTACATTTCCAAATCTTTTGAAAAATTTGCATGGCGCTGCCGCTGTTTATCTGTTTTTGTTTCGCGTTGAAATTAGTCTCGGATATTTCCCGGATTATGAAAAATATTTCCATCACACATCACATAATTTGATTTGACAATGGCGGAAGTATTTTTATAAATCCCGTTTCTGTCTTTCATATTCCGGTGTTTCAAAAAAAAATCTTTTTACAACGTCAGTAATTCATGATTAGTTTCCATTTCCAGATCATTTGTGCTTCCGGTAGTACAACGTACACGAGTCCGGAAGTTGTGAATAGCTGGCACTTTATTTCTCTGGTTTTACAGCATAGGAAATAAAGTGTTCGATATTTTCTCAGTTTTATCACATCTCTGATATAATTTATGTAGCGAACTTGTGTCTGGATGAGCTTATGTAATTCGGTTATTTAATAACGGCGCGATAACATGTGCGACCTCGACGACTCTGCTTTATGTTTCGAGTGGAAAAGTGCATTTTAAATTAAACTACAAATGGCAGAACTGCAATTTACATATCGAATTCGTGACAATGACAACGTGAAGAAAATGAGAAAAGTTACAACTGAAAATCCGCTTAACTGAATTATTTTTGTACATTTTATTACGGAAATCCGGGCTTAATAATCAAAGAAAAAACCGGCAAGAATCCCGACTCGGGTTTATTTAAACTTTTCCGGAGTTCATTAAAAGCTAATTTTTTTTCTTATTGAGAATAATGAAAATCAGATATTTGAGCTTCCCGCTTTTCCCAACACTATTATTAATACCGTGCGACCAAATAAATTTTAGATATGGNNTACGGAATCTTTCCTTTAGAATTTCTGAAAATGGTTTTTACCACAGAGCATAAACTATTCATACTGAATCTTATTTTCGAAATGGTGAATGGAGATACAGTTCGGCAAAAGTTTAAAGACATGGTTTTCCTGGAGGGAGATTTTTTGAATTCGGTTAGAAGAATTTTCGACAAACGGAAGCGTTAACCGAAAACAAGGTAGTGGCAAGCTAAAGCTTCGAACTAAAGCAGCCATTGAAGATGTAAGAAGAACCAGCTGAATCATTAAGAAAGACACTTATCACAAGAGGTGGGTTTATCATATTGCGAAAAAGATTTAGGTTTATACTCCTACAAAATACAAGCGTACCATGAATTGTTCCCAACTCACTGCTGTGGGTTATACTGCCAATGGTTTAACAATAACATTGGCCTGGTTTCATCTTAGCGGATATGTAAAGTCACAGACTATGAGAATGTGGAGTGCTGAAAATGGCACATATTTCAGGAAAATCCATTACATCCGCAAACGATCGGTGTGTGGATTCCAGGAGGTATTTGATAGGTCCTATTTTTTTTTTTTTTGAAGAAACTGGTAAACGATGCCAAGAAATATTCTTAGTAACAACTGCATGATGACGAAATTCAGGACGGTTACTTTGACATGATGGAGCCACTGCCCATACAACTCCAGGTTACATATTTACGAGAATTTTATGACGATAGGTTAATCAGTTTGTATCAAGTCTTCCAGATCTCCTGATCCAACACCCTTGGATTATTTTATGTTTCCGCCTCTTGGAACAGTAAAACATACAATTGTTGAGGAATGTACCAATATTACCCCAGAAATTTTAAGACATGTTTTTTTAACAATATGAGAAACTCATGCTTAGCATTTTGAACATTTATTATTGTTATATATTAAATTTATTAATATTTCAATAGCATTTTCGAATTACTTGTAGGTTAGAATTCTGTTGTTATTTCTTTAAACTCCCCAGCTCTTCTGTTGAACTTACCCTACCACCAATATTCCAATGTTTCGAAATTGCATCATTCATTTTCAATGTGATAAAATGTTCTGTTGACAAATAAAATGTCAAAATAATTCAATTGTATGCATCAAACCAAGACACACACAAATTTTTATTTTCCGCAGTCGGCCCTTATCTAAAATGTATTTGATCCTACGGTATATTCTTGGATTATAAATGATTTTACGAATAGCAAAGTTTGGTAGGTGAGTCTGTCAGTTTATAAATATGGTCGATAAAATGTAATTATCGGCCTTCTTGTGACGATAAAATTAACTGTCCTACGTTGCGTATATGCAAATTTATATTAATAAATCAACTAATTACTTCTAAATGACAGCTGTCAAAAGAGATAATACCCAATAATTAATATAATCCTCGAACAAAAGCGAACCGTCATTTTGTAAATATTCGCAATTCGTTGAAATATCGCACATGGAGATTTCTGGCTTTATTCGCGAATATAATTCGAGGAAAACAAAGAGATTTTCAAAAACGTCACACTTGTTGGTGGGGATCACCATTATTAAACTATCAAACAGACGCTCGTGAAGTTCGATCGTTCTTATTCATCATGCGGACATTCTTTACTCGCCCGGTCCCCGTTCTACTCAGGAAGTTTGTAGACACAAGTGTTTGCACTATGAACACGCTTCCGTGACCAAGTTTTATCCGCCACACCTTCAGCTACATTTACGTTGAGGTTATAATTGAAGAGCTCTTTAATTTGCGATAATTTATGGCAGCGCCTTAACAATTTACACAAAAGTATGTTGAGGACATTTTAATTCAAATCTATGTTAATCGAGCTCTTTAAAAGCTATGTTTCATCCACGCGACAGCAACGATAGCAACTTTTTGTGTCATACAAGTTACCTGGCCCAGTTTACGACAACTCACGTACATCACAGATCTCGCTAATTTCACTAAGATTAATCCTCCCCCATGGCGCAATTTCAACCTCGAACGTGCTTATTTAAATTAAACAATAAATTATTATTTCGGTAATAATTGGGACAAACTGAGCAGAGTGTATACAAGTCCTTTATGAGAAATAGCAACCTCTTTTTAAAGGTAATCGTGACTAAAAATAATTAATGTCGTTTACAAAGAAAATAAGGTTAAAGTCTAATTTATGTATTTATTCGAGATCTATCCAGCGCCACATTAGAATGTAGCCATCTGAAACCCTATTAACTTGCAAATGTATATAAATTGATTTTCTGATTAACGTAAATTTCTATTTCCGTTTCTTTAATTGAGAATTTCCCTTTAACTCGAGCCGAGAGAGGGAAGCAAGAAGACTTACGTGATGGGTATTCGGGATCCGTTATCCCAAATCAATTTATAATAATTATTCATACTGGATATTGAATAACTTCATCAGTATACGACGAAAGATTTCTTTTAGAATGACATATCTTATTTCGATTTGATTAAATCGTACCGAATTCGATAAATACGGCGAGATCTTAAAGAATCACGCAATAAACCCGTTTCAATCGGAGGCGTCTCAAAATTGTCCAAATGAAAACAGAGAAATAGGTAATTCAAGAAGCCACAGAAAGTCCCATAAAAAAATGAAAACGCTGAACTTCTTTACGTGCCAATATTTTTAACCTCTTTTTCTTTTATGATAATTTTTCTTTGCAACTTCTTCAGCGGACTGTTTTGTATTTGTCCTAAACGTGGGAGCACCGAGAAATAAAAGCGGCAACTCTTGTCTGATGTAAATCGATTTTGACAGTCATCGATTTTTATTGTTATTCGAAAAGTTTGCGTTGAATTCCAATGAGTTTGCAAGAGCCACTGCCACCGGAAAACTTCCACTATTATGTAGTTCACGGGTTATTGCACAATTACAGTGCCTGAAATAAGAGTATGATAAATACACTATCACCTTAATGGTTTCGGAAGAGGGAAACTTTTAATGGCCCGTTATTGGTACTAACTTGTTTATTCAATTAGGATTCATCCAGCTCGAAGGGCCAAAGTTTTACCCCGCATACACTTTTGCCATTGTAATTACCGCGGCGAAAAGGCCCGGGGTTTGCATGTTCGAGGTCATGTTATGAAAAGAAGTGGAGACACGCTCTTATGTAATATTTCATTGGCATACATCTTGTCGAATCGATAAAGGAGACCCACTCCACGTCCTAAATCATAATTTAGTTTGGTGTGAAGATGCGGTCTGCAATTTCCCCGTGATAAAATATGTGTCAACTTTGTAAAATGAAATGTGAACTGTTGCCATTTATTTTGATAATGTCCGTAAGTAAGTGTAACATACGATGTCCGCTGCTGCTCCGGATTTAAGATTGAAAAGTTACGCGCATCCGGATTTTCTCCAATTTTTTACCGTCTTCGTGTGTACAGCTTTGGTTTTCCAAATTAGCGACACACTCGAGAGGGTCTCGCCGTAAAACTGCCGATCCTTACAAATGTTTTACGATTGGAAACACCGAAATGACTTCCCCAAAATGGAAAAGTTGTGTGTGCACGCGCCTTTATTACGTTATGCTAAACAGAATTATTTGCATACAGCGCATTAAGCCCCGATAACAGTTTTCTAATCTTTTTGAGCCGGGCTTTTCAATCAATTCCCGGAAAATTCCCCAACTTACCTCCGGGGGAAAATCCAAGCTCCTTAACTTAAACTCCAACAATGTTTATATCAATATGACCATTAAAATTCAACTTTCTTTACTCTTTCACTTGTAAAGGGCTTAAAATGCTTATTAAAGGGTATAAAGGGCTCTCCAAAGATTTTTCCGAGGAGAGGCAAAAAATCTAATCTGAGGAAGATTGGAGTTTCTCATCATCAAAGGCTCTATTATGGATATCGCGTAAAGCTGCATTTACACAATCCACAACGTAGAATTAATGAATAAAACAGATTGATTATCGTTGAAATTGCGCTTCATCACGAAAAATTGTGTTTATTTCATAAAATACGAATAAATGCAGGTACATCCGCCCATAAATCACCATAAAACATTTTTACTGAAAATGCCACGTTTCATGTAAACAATTATGATTAATGTTGGTAGCGCTGTCTGGAATATTCTGCGGATTCTTGATGATTTAAAAACGTTTCGAATTGTTTCATCCAGGTTTAGACTGTAAATTTTTAATACTGTTGCAACTGAATCGAGCTTAAATTTAAAATAAACGCTTTTTACGTAAACTGTAACATCACATCAACTGCATTTACCTAATTGAATAATAATTATTCTAAGGGATAAAAACAATTAAAGCTTCATTAAAAATAAACAGTAACCGTGATAAAAGCGTTACGAGTCATCCTGAAAAAATTTAACACTTTGAAACATGGGAAATTACAGAAACTATTTTTATTTTTTTATATTAAGCATTAGACAGTTCGTTTCTTTGCTTTAAAACATTATAAATTATAAATTAATATAAATTATTTCTGNNTTGATCCAGTATAATGCATAGACAATTTATTTATGATCGAAGCAATTATCTTTAAATGACATTTTAGTTGTAGATGCTTAATAATTTACATTCTACATTCTGATAAAAGAAGCACAAATATGCCTGTTACTGTTTTTGTCGGATTATATACATTTTTCAACTTATTGATTACTTATCTGACCACTTCATTTCGGGTTATAATTGACTTCCAGTTGCCTACAGGTTCAAATTTATTTGCTGTGAGATCCGATTTCATATTTCACTGCTGATATAAAAAACGAATTAAATTTTCACCAAATGTAAACATTTTGTGTACAATGTTTTCACAATTTTCAAAAAAATTAAAGAAAATTTTCACCCATAATTTGACAGTAATTTCAGTATGTATATATTTTTTATAACGTCGCCATCATTTCGTAATTTCAAACAATAAAAGTTTAATTTAGAAGCTCCACAAATCAAATTTTCGTCACTCATTGATTTTCAAAATAATCCCAATACCTTACTGACAACTTTGAAGATCTTAACACCCTGACACTCGAGGTTCAAACAAGATATGCAATCAATTTTTTGAGACTAAATGCAAATTGCAAAGATGGGTATTATCAGCGATTTTACAATTTTACAAAAAAACGTCTCCGGTTTGATGTCTAAGTGTTATTTGTATACCTTATAAAAACACTTCCCGTGTACAAAAATAAAACTTAATAACATATGTAAATGTAATATAAAAACATTTGAAAAAAATATACAAAATAATACAAAAACTTGTTTCGAAAAACTATCATTAAGGAGACATACTTTGTGGAAATATTTATAATTATAGTACAATAAAGAGTTAGGGCAAGAGTAGTTTTTCATTATAATTATGACAGTTACGTTATGAATTTTCAGCAGTTTTAGAAATTAAAAGTGAAAAACTAATCGTATCTTGGAAAAATAT
>QDEB01113214.1:3094-23414 GCA_004193795.1 Asbolus verrucosus | reverse complement strand
CACAACAGATCGTTTAAAATTATACAGTTTTAAGAATTTCAAGACTTTTGGTACTTGGAGTTCACAATTCAAATAAATTTGGATTTTTGATTTTTTCTTTGTTCAGTTTTTATATGCATAGAACAAAAAGGAATCATAACATTTTTCAAAAATAGCATGTTCATCTTAAGAAATTTTCAAAAGAAGTGACAAATTTTTAGAAGATATTCAGTTGATTCATAAAAAATTCAATTAGTTTCTGTTCTTTCGATTGTTACATTTTATAAAAGATATATTGCCTTATAATAACTCACTTTTAATTTTCAAGTTACACCATATATTTTAACAAAAAAAAAGGTAACGATTGTATATATATTATTTTGTTTTGCTAAACGTTTGAATTTTTCCAGTTCCAGAACTTCTGCGGTTAGTTCATTACCCAGTTATTTTTCTTTTTTGCTGCTTTTTTCAGATTAGTTTATTTTTAGCCTCAATTGCTCTTCGTCGGAAAGCAAATGAGCCTATTTCGCTTTTGAACATTTAAAATTCCCATCTCTTTTAAATGAAGGGTTAAAACAAAATAACTGAACCGGAAAACTTTCCCTGCGAAACTTGCCTCGATATATCATGACTAAATCCCTACGGTTCTGCCAAAAAACTTCTCAAATGATCTAATAATGAATTTTTAAAATAAGAAGCTTCTCAAAGGTCCAAAAAGTTGGTCTATACCAATAAACTGTCAACCGGCCTTATTCGAAACGCTTAACTATTTCTGCAAAAAATTGTAAATAGGTCAAATGAGAGGAGAAATAGATATTTATGCAGATAAGAAATGGAAACAATTCTTCAAAACACCCGGAATAGTTAACGGAAATAAACAACTTTTAGCATAATATAACTCTAATATATTGGCAATAAATCCACAAAGTTTCAGTTCGGGAAACTCCTGAAAATATCGAATAACAATTTTTTCTGGATGGGAATAAAATAGGCATTTTTTAAAGGGGAAGAAAACAATACGGCTTGTTTATCGGAATGTCCTTTTTCGAAAGATAACAGAACCAATCGCTCTTTCTTATGATGGATTGTGCGACTCGAGCGCATTGCCAATAAATCAGAACTTTAAACACANNAAAAAAAAAAAATTCTTGTTTGCATGCATGCAAGAGAAATTACTTTAAAAATTCCTTAAGAAGTGTCAATGTGCGTGTCGAAATTTCCTATATCCACAAAATCGCCGCACATATTGGTAACTGGCAAAGTCGCGTTGAGCACTCACGAGCACCGTTGCCAAGGTTAAATTGGTGAGAATCCAGACAAATGTGCAAGTGTTAGATTTCACTCATAATAACCTAGTTAGTGAAGGACACGTCCAGTGCCGTCACAGAAGATGTCGGCCATCATCATCAATCACGGCGGATGTTCACGCGATCCGTCAAATCTTGTCCAAAGAGAAGAAGTACCAGCCGCGAGAGCGCGCTACAGACTGTGGGACAAACGGCTGCGCCCGGGACAAGCCCCCACTCCTGCGGCAGGCGCAGGGCAAGGACTGTAAGGACAACATACAGGATAACTTCCCGTGTGTATAGAGGATGCAATCTTGACGTTGCAATGCTACATCAGGCGAAAGGTGAGCGCCGTTCGGAGGAAGAGCGCTGATCCTCGTTGACGAATGGACTGAAGCGATTCAGCAGGAATCGATATAATAAAAGGGAAACAGGCTTGATGATGGAGGATCAAAGCCCGACTTGATAATAAAATTTAGTGGAAAGGTGGGTAAATACGCGACTTCACCAACGAACCGACGGAGGTCTCCGAAACCGAAAAAGCGACGAAGAATTCCCCCGAAATCTAACCGTTTCCCGAATATTAAGGCGAGCTTTAGCAGAATTTAGCAGAATTCGGTACAAAAAAAATTTATCCGGTGTTGAAAGAGGAAACGTTATATCCAACTGTCATGATTCATGTACATGTTTTCAGTTTAAAAATTTATCCCGCAGAAAGCCTCCTCCTCCTCTGACAACTTTTTTACTTATGACGTGTTTTAAATAAAACTTAAAATAAGGCTGTCTTGGTCGAGGAATTGGTGTTAGTGTTATTCTTTCATGTTCTCTCATTTCATGTTAATTAAAAATGTATTTTTGGGGCGATTTATTTCTTAAAGTTATAAATTTGGGATATCTCCCTTCTCCCAAGTGCATTTAAATAAATTCTCCTATCCATTTCACTGCACATGCAACAAAATTCGTGCTTAAAATTGTTAGAAAATGTTGTTGTTTTCTGTCAAATATTGTTATCCACGATTCGCCTTTGCCAGATCAAAAATGATTTAAAGTTTTCCAAAATTTTATTATCATTGTCAGTTCTCTCAAAATTGAAGTTTATTCTTTGTAATCGAAAATGTATTTAATATCTCCAAAGCAAAAATTAATTTTTATGTACGAGGGGTAAGGAAAGAAAAATTCCCAGTGTGAAGTATAGTTTGAAAATTTGAAGACACAATATTAGTGAAACCCACAATAGTTAATAACTTTTAATTATTATTATTAAATTATTATTACTATATTATTATTATTTAAAGAACTTCGAAAACAACAGTTCATCAATCTAAACATCATAAAAGAAAATTTTAGTAAAAACAATATCAGAAAAAATTCAGTTGAAGTCGGAAAGTTTCACATGTACCAAATATTTTTTCATAAAATACTTGCAAAGAAATTTTGGAAAGAGATCAGGATATTAAGTGATTAGTTAACATTTGAAAGCACTTGGAAGAACAACAATATGATATGCACTATTACAAATTTGAAAAAACGTCATAAATGACGGTTGTAAATAGTCAAAAAACTTTTGAGCTGAGTATTCTTAAAAGGAAATATGTTATTCTCACCATTAATTCCAAATTTCTTTTACATTCAGTTTATCATTCTCATTTTTACATAGTCATTAGATGCATCTTAATAAGTCGTCGGCTTGCAAGAAATTAACTTCATTTACCTTGCAAAATGAATATTGTCGGAAACGTAACATTAAACCGTCACATCAATTTGATTAAATAATTTATTAGAACTCCTCCAAATTTAAAAAATCTATAATTTATAAGTGAATAAAAATTACAAAAAAGGTTGTATTTCTCCGAGTTCATTTCGCAATATTTAACTCTAAGACACAGTCTGTCAAATGTAAACCTTAAAATTATGATTTTCCAAATAAAAAATGAGAGTAGACTTCAGTTTAAAAAATTTTAAATCCGATATCATGTTGGTGGTGTTTTTTAACAATTTTGGGTACGAATTCTGGGATATGCAGAAAAATTGACAAAAAAAGTAGTTTTGGAAATAAATTCTGCTGAGTGTGTAGCAAAAATGATAAAAAAAAATGTAGTTTAAATTCAATTAAGTTGTAAATTAAGAAAATTATTAATTTAACTTTTATGAAAGCAAAGAGAAAAACTAATCAATTCATTATCATACCCTATATTACAATTTTACATTTTATTGAAATTATTTAGTAAATTTTGTAAATAAAAATGTTACAAGATAGGGGGTTTTCAGTGAGACAGGCTGTATATAAAACTTATCAGCATGAAATAAATAATGCTTACTTCGATTAATCAAAGCTGTACTGTAATTAATAATGTCCACAACATTACTGTAACAAAGTATCGTAAAGGTGTGCTCTTATTAGGTTATTTTACGTTATTTTAAAAAATAAATTTATACAAAACAATTTATTTTATCACGGTAAACCAGCTGGGGAGGGTGATAGCAAAATATGGCCATTAAAAATAAGAGTGTCCTTAAAAATTTTTACTAAAGATTCCTCTTAATAACTGTCAAATTAGAAAAAAATTGAATACAAAGAAACTTTTTAGCTTTTATTATGACCACAAAAAGTTCTGGTTTAGAAAAATGTGCGTTGAAATTTCTTTTTTATTCTTTTGTAATATCAAAAACAATAAGCCAGAAAATGGTTAAAGTTTTTCTCTATCGTCTCCGCCAACAATTTTACTGAATCCGAACAATCCTTATTGATTTTGTATACACATATGGAAAAATAAACATAGGCGAAATATTCATCATGTTGTTCGTCTTAGAACGATTTTATTTATGATTCAATATACTGCCTCCGAAATTGAAATAAAGTTGGCATTCAACAGTCTTTTCTTTACAAATTACACATAATTGACGATGTTTTCTAGTTGTTTATTTTATGATGTGGGGTGTTGTAAAATATTTTTTTCTGAAACAAACCAGTTCTAAAAAGTCTAACAACAAAGAGAGCCTTTTGTACGGTTAATACTGGAATAACAGTCTGTCAATCATGAAACATCTGGATACAACAGCAAATTGCTATAACTACAGTAAAATATTGAGTGCGGTCCTGATTAACGTTCGAGCAACCCCGACTTCACAATGGGAAGATGAAGTGGAGGTACCTGCTTTAAGGGACAGGTTGTAAACACCCATATTAACTTCGGGGATGCTTTTGTTGCCTAATTTTATCATTTTACGATTTCCTGTTTAAGTTTTACTATAGTAATATACGTCCCTCCTTGAGTAATTTTCTTTTATTTCATTCTTTTATTTCTGTCTTATTTGATCTTAAAAAAGCAAACTCTAGAAGAAAAAATGGCGGAGTTTTTTATTTCAAGAATAACTGTAATTATCAGTAACAGCAGTGGAAACAGTGAGAAAAAATTCAAAACTCTCTTACTATACCTATGTTCTACAAGTTGAGTATATCAGGCGAAGGAAAGAAATATTTAATTAGTGATGAACCTCAGTGATAGCTAAACTATAGTTAATTCTATAGTTCAAAATAAAGAATTTATGTTTGACTTCTAATTTTCTGAAATCTATGTGAATGTAAACTTGTTACCAATGCGCAATGTTATGAAACTGCAATTTATCACGATGGTATCAGATTCCAACACAGCGTAATTTTGTTTACTTTCTATTAATCAATGATGAAAAAAGCTTATTTATATCCATTCCTTACAATCAACAATTTTGAATAACATTCTTTACTCTTGTATAATTTGTTGCCATCAGAAAGGCAAGTTCTAATAAAGTTCACAATTGGGCAAACTTAGAGAAAGAAGTAATTATTCCGAAATAGCGCAAGAAAAAAAAAGGAAAATTAAATTTGCAATAACCGAAAGTTATATTGCAAGCATCTTGAAATAGTGCAGTAAACGTTTTGCGGTTGCTTTGGCAATATTTTCTAGCTATATCCCCAATATTTCAGGATTAAGAATGTTCGGAAGCAGTATTGGAATTTCGTTGAATTCGATGTTTGTACATAAAACTTCTGCATTTGTATTCATAAAAGAGTTTAATTTATTAATAAGTAAAATTTAATTAACCCCCAGAATTTAATGGCATCTGTTTGTATTATCTTATTCATTTCTCTTGGGTAAAATTTAGAACAATGGTAAATACATGCTGGGATCTATGTTTGAGAAGAACAAATTAAATGGAGTTCAGGGTTTCAGTTGAGTTAATTATCAGATCGTTGCTTATCTAACTTCTTACTCAAGTTTAAACAGTATACAGCTAACTTAGCTATTTATTGGAAGCCAGCTTACGAAAGCAAAATACTCTTGTCTCTCATCTATTATGGACCGAAACCACAGGATATTATACGAAAGAAATCAAATTACGTCACGTATGTACAGTTCTAAACTAAAATATTCATACGCAAGCGGAATGATATCCCCGACCAAGGAAGAAAAAAAGAGGTGGAAGCAACTTTCATCATAACATCCTGACATTTAAAATTGCCGATTTACGTTACATTGCTATCGTCTTTTACTCCTTTCTTTCTATTTATTTACAATTTCTGTATGTCCTGATTACGAGGTTAGCCAAATTCAAGCCACCAGCTCAAATCACAGAAAAACAGCAATATTATTCAATTTTAATTTATATGGTTTCATATTTTGTTTGTAAATTAGTCGGTTTCCCACTTTCAAAAATTTTAGAACAGAGCTTTCAAGGCTGTTTGTTTAAGACAGGCTGTGCAATAAATAATTAAACGTGCCACATACCGTTTTAGAAGCACCTGTTAGCTTGTGCCACCATTTTATTATTATAATTATAGTTGATTTTGAGACAGTGGCTTGCGTCATATTTTTCTTTTTGACAGCTGTTGAAAACCCTTTCAAAAGTCGTTAATTCTTTCATATGTTGTATCGAAAACAAAAGTTCCCCACTATTGAGTGCTAGAGTCTGCACTGGGTACAATACAATTTTGACACATGTAGGTACGTACCTCTTAGCAAATACCCACATCGTACATGAAAATCAGTTTGAATTTTTGCTTCACGCCACTGTTAATTTGTTTACTGCAACAACGTAAACGAATTTAAATCTAAGTTAAAAACCTTTGGAAGCGGAACACCAAATCTAATACCTGACCACCATTTCATGAAGTAGGCACGTTTAATCATTAATGAAGACCTAATTAGTATATTTCCATGCGCATGTATTACTTGCATGATTTTAAATTGTTTTGGTCGTTATTCCACCTTTCCTACTAAATTTTACTTCATTTCTCTTCCATTACTATGATAGTTTAACATTATCTTTTTATCTTTTAATGCAATAATTACTTTGAAGGATAAATCTTGAAATCGTTTATGAATTTTATTTTTATTTCTTTACCAATGCACGAACGTTCGTTTGATGGAAGTGCCAAATGTTTTGGCCAACTGGGGGAGTTTATAGCAAGTTAGCAATAATATAATTTAGGGTTGGGAGGACAGAAGGTCAATTTGCATTTGAGTTAAGTTTTGCTGAACACGTAGTGACTGTACAATACCCCGATGCACCAGCAATAATTGCAGAAACATTACGATATTGCCACCGTGCAGCAACACCATTTGTTTGTGGTATGTTGCAGCATTAAATCTCGCCCATTATTACCGCCCAATTTTCTTTCAATGACCTTGGATGAAATAGGGGATTTTCATTATTCGGAACCCCTTAGGGGATTTATGGGTAAGTTCAGGAGGGTGTCGGAAATCATTTCGTGACCCGTAGGCCGGGTTTTATGTATTATTATAGTTTTTAGCCTGCAGCTGAGGTAAATAAAATAGCTCTTGTTTCCCCACATATAAAGGTATTATAATCTCGGGGGTGCATTTTAATGTCGTTGCTTACATTGCGGATTTCGGACGGTGTGGAAAGCGAAAGTGTAAGCCCAAAAATGGCTGACGTTAGAAACAAACATAGATGAACGTGGAAAGTTCGCCGTCGCAATGCCATAAATCGTGCCTTATCTTCAACAAATTTTAAGTCTTTTATTATGGCCGTTAAAATTAAATTGAATTTGTTTTCGGGCCGTCAACTATAAAAATTTAAGGGATCCGATAAGGACCCTCCATCAAATTCTCACGGAAAATCAATGTCAAGCAAGTGAAACCATTAAACGTACGGTCAAAGTATACATAATGAAAGTGTATGTGAGGTTGGATTTTATCTGAACTCTTTTCAAAGGTCGCACACCAGACAGACGCGTGAGGAAAACAATGCACTAAAACCTTCACCTACACACTTTGTCTTTATGTGATATTCATCCAGTAGCGGCCGTCCATAAATAAACCAATAAATACTCACCCGAAGTGATGACTTTCTTTAATCTAAAAGAAGGTGGAATAATTAACCGGATAAAAATCTATATGCAAATTCAGCTTCCCCCAAAACCAAATAAATTTTCCCAGATTAGATTTTTAGTGTTGGCGATGTCCTTTAACGATTGCGTAAATATTTCTTAAGCGCTGAAACGGCTATCCATCCGTTACTTCAAGGCTGCCGTAATAAAAGGATAATAAAACGCGACAACGTCACCTGTTGGATAAAACTAGTTAATTCTACATAAGGCAGACAGCTAAAGCCGCAAACGTCCACAAAGGAATTTTAAATACCGATTTGGTCCACAAAGCTGTCATTATAAAGAGGATTTAGAAGTTGACCGAACCTAAATTAGGCATATTTACACCCTCTTCTCCCATACACGCCACCAGCCTTTAATTAATTTGTCACGACGAATGCTGCTACATTCTTTTTCCTTTCATGCATCCACCCCAATCCTCCTTCTGGTGGGTCGTATTTTATGTATGTCTCCAAACTGTTTTTTATTGTGAAAGAGGCAGCCCAAGCATATATAATTCCTTCCAACTTCTGTTCTCCGGTTTGGCTAGTGCTTCTTTTGGGGGAATCTTTTCGTTTCTTTCTGAATTTGAAATAACATATTAAACCGAATAATATTGGACTCAATGAGTGGTTCTGTCTTAAATCTTTATCTGTCCGGAAGTTCTTAGTTTCTTTTTTCTCATTCTTTTCAACCCTTTATGTGTTTTTCCATTTTCTATCTTAATTCATTTTCTCTATTACTTTTTCCTTCTATTCATCACCACTTTAATTTCTTTAAATACTTAACCAAGAGACAGTATTGCATGTAGAAAATGGTTGGTAATACTGTTCGCATTTGTTGCTTTTTTCATTCGTAAATAACAGAAAGTCGGTGCCCTACTAAATATAGAGATCTAGACTGTTCTATACATATTTAATTCTGCCATTATCTTGATGTACATTTTTGATGTACGTTTATGCAACCATTGTGTGTTTCTTGGCTGGAAAAAGCGAAAATAGATCCATTTATGCTTATCGTTTTAAGCTGACGAGTCCAAAAATGGGAAAATCACCCAGTTTGTGTCTATTCAACTCATCTTAATGTTGATGTTGATGCCGAAGATAAGCAAGGATTTATGCTGCAGCGCCGCCGAGATTTATCTGTTTATGTGTTTATTTTTTTTTATGTCATCCAGAAACTATTTTATTAAATCAAGAACTTGAGACATAGAACTTGTCAATGTGCGACCAGTCAATAGTGTTGCCGAAACTTGAATTTTATCCGGATTGGTTTCGCTCATTGCTTGTTTCTGACGGATGATGAGGCAAAACCGAATCAAATGTTTAATGATCAGTGCTAATGGTTTTCCTTGCGCAAACTGGCGTAAGTAGGTTTTATCGAATACACTTGTCTAAAAAAGTTTAGCCGAGCAGATAGTGGCTAACGTCCACTGACTCGTATCACTGGCCGTACACGTAGAAGCCAATTTCCGTTTTCTATTCTTTTTTTACTTCCCTTCGTCGTCTAGTCAGGTTTTTTTACGTCGTTAGTTATCAGCCAGCGACCTACCAAATAATATTTTCCTTTCTCTCAAATTCACTCGGATTATTAAATCTCTAAATTGGATTATGTGTAAAGGAATTTCGATGGCAGTTTTTACAAGATTTGCCAAAAAAGAAAAGCATTCGCTTTTGTAAATAATAATTTAAATTCAGCTCGTATAAAGTTCACAGGCTAGTTCACACGTAATGGATCAAAAGTAGTAAATAATGAGGATTTATGGCTAGTTTTACAAATAAATCCCCCATCTTCCTGCGCTTATATTCAGCCGTGTCCAATTATATTCAACTTACCATTAAAAGAGACTCCATAAACATTAGAAAAATTATAAACTGCTTAGCGCAACTTTTACACTAGATAAATTAAAATATTTCCGAAATTAACACGAGAACCTTTGTTCCGACTATTCCCACTTGGAAAATCCGTCATCATTGATCATCTTCCCTGGAATCAAAACTACAGGGCACCGCAAGAAAATTGCAACAGGTAAATAATCTTTCTTTTGCACCTCTTGTCAAAGAGATCCGTTGCAATATCTAGAGCTTAATGAAACCTGCTTTGCCCCGAGATGTTTTTAAAGACTTAATCTTATTCCGCCGAAGATGGTTAAAATTTTATGTCCAAACTCACAACAGTCCAATTCCGAAGCAATTAAGCAACTTGACTGGAGAGGTCATCGCTGGTAACACGTAAAAGTGACATATTCTTCCTCTTTTAATTTAATCTAATCGCTAATTGCGCGTTACTCACACATTTGATCTCATTTACACATCGCTTTTTAAAGATGACACTTGATTGTGTTGGTGTTGAGTGTGCAAGCGCTTGTTTTAGTAGAAATAAATAATTTCGGTTTTGTTTTCAGAAAATGAGGAATGGGTGAGTTGCGAGTTATAAATAATTATCTGCTAGAGTTAATTGAATTTGTAGTGAAGTACCGGGGAGAGAAGAACCCTCTTATAAAGCATGGTGGAAGAATCGATCGAAACGGGAAAGAACGTTGATATTTACCGCCACGATTTTGGCAGTTTTATTGATATTAGGTTTATTTACTTACGCTCTTTGCAGTAAGTATTGTTTTACCTTATTTACCTTAATTACTTATTTAATTATTCCGAACAAAGGGAGTATTAACTTCAAGAAACGTCAAAACGTTAGCTGACAATTTAATTAGATACTCTTTCTAGATTTAATTAAATCCAAAATGTATATGTTCAAAAATTACATTTCTCATGATTTTGTTGAATATGTTCTATTAATTTCGATTTTCTCAAATTTTCATTTCAGTTATGCGTAATTTCGATTATTTCTGTATACCTACTTGTAACGTTCCAGAAAGATTTTCTCTGCACCTCATACGTATTATAATTTTTTAAATCTTTCAAATTAATTCTGGTGTTCTGCTTCTCGTCCTCCTCCCTATATTCTCGTAATTTTTGTCTTTTAATTTTTCTAAATATCTGTTGCCCTCTCTTAACGCTTCTTTGTCTTATTTACTCTTCTCTGTCATCCTTATCTTGTCTTATATCCACTTCTATGACAATTTTCTTGAATTTATCCTCCGGAAATGTGGATATTTCAATTTCAGTTTACATTTTTTCAGTTTCTTTTTCATATCTGAAAATTTGTTTGTTGTGATCGATGCTGCTGCAATTTACAACTTTCTCGTTGTATGCCTCGTCAAGCTTAAATACTTTTGCAATATCTGCAGTAATATCTAAAAATTTCGCCACTTTTTTAAGCTTTAATACCAACTCCCAAAAATTTACGATGAAGTGAGTATATCGGTAATTTCGTCAGATGAGCCCGAAGTGTGCCAGTCATCTCCTTGTGCGAGGACTTCGCAGGAACTTCTCCTCAACTACATAGACATAAAAGCGGATCCTTGCGAAGATTTTTATCGATTTTCATGCGGTAATTTCCTGAACAACACAAACTTAGGCGATCGCAGCTCACGAACGACGAGAAACATCATGGAGGACGAGATCCAGATCCAAATTAAAAACATGCTGGAGGAGGCCGTTGATACCGTCGACGATCCGGCAGCTTTCAATTTAGCAAAGAAATTTTATCGAGCTTGCATGAACGAGAGTGCAGTCGAAGCAGAAGGATTAGAAAGGATGAAACAAATTTTTGAGCAAATGGGCGGATGGCCGACTCTCGTTGGGAATAATTGGCGTGAAAATGAATTCGATTGGAAAGATGCCGTGTATAAACTCAGACGGATGGGGATTAATTTCGAATTCTTTTTAATTCTGTCGGTACAAAGGAATAAAGCCGATCCCAATAGGTACATTTTAAGCGTAAGTACGCCGATCCTCTCTCGTATCCTGTGCCATTTTCATTAAAATTTTCAGCTGGGAGATCCGTCGTCTTATAACTCTTCAGAAGTAACCGACGAAATAAAAACACGGTTTTTAGACTACATGGTGGACGTTGCAGTTCTCATGGGAGCACAAGAGAAGCGAGCTAGAGTGGAACAAAAAGAAGTTATGCAGTTTCTTTTGAAATTAGCTCAAGTTGGATTTTTAATTTCTCTTTAGCAATAATTCAATCTTTAAATTTCCACAGATTTCAGAAGAAGCTAGAGCTGCTAATGGAACTCGCCTTTATAATCCTTTCTCCGTCTCGGAGTTACAAACGGAATTTCCTAATGTAACTTGGTACGAATATATCAACCGTATTCTGGATCCTGTCACTGGCATTAATTATGACGACGACATTAACGTTACCGATCCACTATACATCAAAAAGCTGCTGATACTTTTGAACAACACTAAAAAAAGGTTCGCTTATAAACAATTTAATCTTTTTCAGTGTAATAATAAACACATTTTCTAGAATCATTGCAAATTTCATCTGTTGGCGCACTCTCGAGCAACTGATGAAATATTTACCAAAAAAAATACTAAATCGGGCATACGAATATTTCGAAAAAATAAATAGCACAACGACACGGATGCCCCGTTGGAATACATGCCTGAATGCTACGAAAAGCCGGTAAATTCTCGATAATTTCCATATATTTTCGTTCCTTAAAAAAAAGAGATGTTTCTAGACTCTCCACCGTTATTTCAGCGGCTTATGTAAAGAAATACTTGGATGAGGACACCCGACAACGTGCTGTATCTATGATTCGAAATATCAAATATCAGTTCATGGAAAACCTTTCCAAATTAGATTGGCTCGATGAAAAAACCAAAAACATGGCTCGGGAAAAACTTGTTTCAAGTGTCGAAGACATTCCATCTTATAATAATCTCATTGAAGAAAATAGATTTTACGATAAGGTAGAGAAATATGTTTTCGATTTCTGCAGGCATGACGACTCCTTTTCTTATTAAAACTCTCCGATATTCCAAGATTTATTGAAATTAAACATTCATACACCCACGCTTTTGATTCATTATTGACATTTAAAGCGTCTGCATCTCCAGTGAATTGTTTCCGGGATCTTGGCTATATTTTCCAACATTCATTACTGTTGAAATTATATTTGACTATGAATATTCAGAGACCGAACAATAATATTCCTAATTAAAAGCATTGTTGCTGCAAATATTGCTAATTTTTCTGGCAAAAGAAAAACAAATAAAAGGACGTCAAGTATCTCTCTGGGAGTGTAGAATGTTTTGTTTTATTTTTGTAACTACCAAAACGTGCAATTTAATTTTACGAACAGTTTTCCACGTGCCTCATTTCCTATCATTTTCTCGCTTTCATCAACGTTCATCGGTAATTCTTGGAGCTTCTAAATTTGTCTCATTCAGTTCTTCATATTCCATTTTCTTTTTGTGTTACTATAGCTGATTGAGCATGACAATCAGGTTTTTAGTACTTTTCCTAATCTCAAAATTTAAGAATATCGATAATTGACGCTAAAAAGTTATTGGCTAAGCTTCTGTTTTGAAATAAGTTGTGTTGCTGTTAAAACTGTTATAACCTTGGAAATAAATTTCGTTTTTGATTCGAATGTTAAACATTCAATTCAATCGTATTTGACATACACTTGGATTTTTTTTAAATTCCTGCCTTCGTGCATTTGTCACTGCTCTCGCACAGGAATTATTTTATTCGTCGGTTCAGTAGCTTTTATTATAATTTTAAAACAATTCTATAACCGTGCTCGAAACCCATAATTCTTGCCTGATGACGTTCCTTCCTTCCCCATAAAAATGTATAAACAGTATCGATTTTCCAGGTGGAAATATTGGAAGATAAGCTCCTGACGTCGGTCTTAAATCTGGATTATGTAACTACAAACATTCAATATGAAAAGCTGCGACGACTTGTAAACGAGAATTTTTTGGAAAACTCCGGCTCTGTCACAGGATTAAATATTGTTTATTCGCCGAGGGAAAACTCTCTGCGTAAGTCCCAACTAGAATTCCTCACAGTTTCGAATATCTATACATTTGACCGCGTGTCTTGGAACAGTTTCGTTTTGTTTCCGAATGGCGTAATTTGAAATTGTAAATGTTTCAGATTATTTCTGTTTTAAGATGGCGTGTCCCGGAGCGAAAATCACCGAGTTAACCGGATTAATATCGATTAAAGCCTCGGATTTCACTTTGTCGCCATTACGTATACGGCGTAATGTTTTTTAATCGCTATTTACCATGCGAAATAAAGATAACGCCCACCTTCAAAGACAGAAAATCAATGAGGTGTAATTTTTTTTTCGACTTGCAGAGATCCCCGCGGGGCTGTTCCAAGGAATATTCTACCAGAAAAAACGACCCGAATATATGAACCATGGTGCTTTGGGCACGGTTATCGCGCATGAAATTTATCACATAATTACCGAAGCAGAATATAAGAATTCTAAGGGAAAATTGACGAGCTGGTGGTCATCCCACAGTCTCCTCAACTACGAACATAAACTCCAATGCTTGTCGAACCGCTACGGAAAATTCGTAATTTCGAAGATTGAACAACATGTAAGCTCATTAAATCTAGAAATCTGGAAATATGCACCCACTTATTTCGAATATCTTACATCATCAATAATTCAAAATTGTAAAAAATGTCGCTTAAAACCACGAGATTTTTTAACACGTTAAACTCCACATCTACAAAGTATACATAATAACGGGTCACGGAAGAAATTCGTATGTTACTCATAAATTACACATAAATGTCAAATTTTTGATGTGATTTTCC
The DNA here is from genome assembly GCA_004193795.1 of Asbolus verrucosus. NCBI lineage: Eukaryota > Metazoa > Arthropoda > Insecta > Coleoptera > Tenebrionidae > Asbolus > Asbolus verrucosus. The sequence continues at coordinate 9,077 of QDEB01113214.1, read as the reverse complement.
ATGGATAAAACCATTTTAATTAGGGTCAAAAAAAATAAAGCAGATTGTTTTGTGAAAATTTAAGTGCGAAATGATTATCACCGAGATAAAACGGTTTTTCCCGAATTTCGATCTGACGAAAACCACACACAAGAAAAATATAATTCAACTTCAATTCTGCAGGATTACTACTCCGTGAACTACGCCTGCCAACCAGATTAACAATCAATAACTTTCGCTAAATCAGTCCACCTCGGTCGAATTTTCCCTAGCTTTCTTAATTCATTGATGTCCTCCCTTTAAACCAATCAACGAAAAACCAATTATCAAGCAAGAGGACTAAAGTGCATACTGTAAACTGAGAATCAGTGACGCCTTGTCATTTTCCTTTGATCTTTCCGTTTCTTCTATTTCGTCGCTCCATTGCAGTCTTTATTTGCTATTGCTTCTTCTCGTCCACATCATTGTTCATATTTTCCAGTTCGTTTCTAGCACGTTGATCATAAAAATTAATATTTAATGCATTCTTCCGCGTCGACGATGCTTCTAAACGAAACAAATAAAACGCCGACGTTCTGTCATTACATTTTTATTCTGATAGCGTCATATGTTACAGTTTCATATTTTTCATATCAGCTACATTACAGCTAGGATAATGTGATGACCATGCATTTTCAGAAAGCTTCGGCCATGCTTTTTAAAAGCATTGAACATTTTAAGTGGTGGTTGTTGTTAAAGCTCTTTGAATTCATTTCAGGCAATTTCAGATTACACGCTATACAGTCTGAGGCAATCTAGAGCGAAAATGGAGGGTGTCGTATTTATTGAGATAATGGTGGTCACCCTTTTCTCTACTGGAATGTGGTGAAAGACACTTGAATAAGGGTTGCGATTGAGCACGCCGTTATATTTTTGGTATATCACGATTGCCGATCCCAGTGCGATCGGCTGTACGATGTTTTATTGTACCTAAAGGCCTTCACCACAGAGTAACATTGTTTCAACAATAAAAGCTTTTCAATCGGCGGAATTGCCAACCATTTTGCTCCAATTACAAAATCAACTGACAGAATTTCTGATCGAAGGTTAACAGTTGCAAAAATTCAATTCAAGCAATCGGTATAAAGATCGAAAAAAATTAACAATAAAGTAGATAATAATAATTGGATTTTTCCAACATTTAATCTAAGATTCTTCTCTTGAATTTGTGCAATTTTTTTGACTTTGTGTACCCCACCATGCTTTTTTATCTCTTCTGAAGTCTGTTAATGGCACTTTATTATGTTTATAGTTTTTCTGCAATTTCAGTTTGTCGGAGCCAATTTCAAACTTGTCAGCAGTCGTAAAAAATATGGACATTAAAAGAGTATCTAATCTAAAAGTGTACTTAAAAAATTGTAATGATATGTAGATCTAGATGAAAAGTGTTCGCTCAATTTAAATATCAGTTTATATTGTTTCTTATAGTTAGAAAGGAAGGGTTTTGCGAACTAATGCATACCCTTCTGGTGACGGCGGTCATTTACTCAAACAACCCTATTAATGCTAATCTTAAAATGCACCATGGAAAATGGGATTCGGAACTCGACCTTTATGACTATTCATTAGCTCAAGTCCTAATTTTTATGAATTTTAGCACCTTCGTACAGAAGCGTGCCAACCTGTTACCGCTTTTTAATGGAATATACATTTCGCTCTCTAATTATTAACATTGTTAGCAAATATTTGTAACAAATGCAGAACCCCTAGCACATGATTAACGCTAATTAACCTTAATCAACGCGATTCGTGTGGTTCCGAAAGGATTTTGTAGGCATATTAATGCGGCTTTGATAGAGGAACCCCGCCTAGGTTATTATTATTATTAACTTAGTTTACCTGCTTCAGGTTTCTCTGTTCTAGCACAAGGAATCGATTTCGGAGCTCTGTGTGTATACTGAACATAATACGATTTTCAGTTGAACAGTTCGAACATTCGCGACGAGGACATGGCCGATTTAGCCGGAATGAAAGTTGCTTACGACACCTACATCGCATGGGTCCGAGAAAACGGAGTTGAACCGCAACTTCCCGGATTAAACTACTCGCCCAACCAATTGTTCTGGATATCATCGGCCATCCATCATTGCAGCAAGCACTTCGTCCAGACTCTGCAGAAATACAACGCCAATTACCAGCCGAGTTCGGACCAGTTCCGCGTCAATGGTGCTCTGCAAAATTTAGATGAGTTCGCAATGGATTTCGGATGTCCAACTGGAGCGAATATGAACCCGGCGAATAAGTGCCGGATTTGGTAGATGTATTGCGGTTTCCTCGTGATGAAGAGATTTCATGTGTTAATAGGGGAAATTGTTCCGCTATGTTGTGGGGGAATATCGGGAAGTCATGCTAAAACCGATAATGTACTGTATCGATTACTTATATCACAACATTACTTTTTACTTTTCTGATTCACTGTTCCATATTATCTGTTTCCACACCACTTAAAGCGTTATATTATGTTGTTGTTATATGCTGAATAAAGTGCTGAGAAAAATCTATTCGTTCCATCGATCTCGTTAACAATTACCAAATCACCCCATAAATGCAAGCACACGCGATAAAGCTTTCCCCAATGCTCCATTTCATTTTAACGAAATATAACTCTTTCATCGCAGATGGTAAAATTAAATGGCAACTTTCAAAGAAAAAGTCTTCGAAACAGTCGAAAATTTATTCATATAAATTTGAATAGTCTTGAAATGAAATGACATTTAATCCCTAATTTCAACCCTGATTCTATATGAATTCGTTTTGTTCCGCTGCGAAATCTAATTACTTACTGCAAGTAAGTCTCTAATTCGTCGTTTTGCATCTTGAAATGCAACGAGTGTCCTCAGTTTGTTATGTCAAAGCCTGATTATAGTTTATTGTTACGAGTAAGTCCTGAAATGAAACGCTGCAACATGAATACATTTCCGGATGAACGAGACTGACTTCAATAAATTCCAGAAAATGAGACAAATGGATTCAGTTCTATACATTTAATTTACGCGGTACCTTTCGCATTTTCAATATTTGCATAAATCCATAAAAAACAAGAAAAACCAACTAAATGTTTACTGAAAGTAGTGTTCTACCTTTTAGCATTTGTTCCATTTTCATAATGTGAAAGTAATTTGTTTCACTCAGTTCTCGAGATCTTTGTCAATACGCATAATTTTCCTCCTTTTAGGGAAAAAATTCTTTTTTTCCATTTTCACATAGCTTTTGGCTATAACGTCCATTACTATGTGAATATTGTGGGTTTATTAATGTTTGTTGCTTACAACTTAAAATTTACCTCCATTAAATTACAGACATTAAAATACTTGTACATCTAAGGTCTTTGCCTCAGCGCTTAGCCAGTCTTTTTTCCCCATCCTTGATCTAATTTATTTCTACTTTTTCATCTCTATTTTAGCTTTTCAACTTCATTCAAAAGTTAGTTACCTATAAATTTGAACATAGTTCTAATAATGCATGTATTTAATATTCCATCCAAGTACTAAAATCACCGATGGGTGTCATTGGAGGTTTTCTCAGAATTCCATTTTTTTTCGGTGCTTTAAAAACTCTACAATATTAATACTTGTAGAAGTATAAAATAACGTATGTGACGCAAATTATTCGAGATGAATTCGGAGATTTGGTTTTGCAATTCTCTCGCATAAGCTAGAGGAAAATAATGTAATTTGCTAACGTCGCAAATATAATTTACGCACAGGCACAGATGTGTATACCAGATGATCCATTAAAATAGAGAAATAAAAAAACGAATTTTTGCGATAGCAAATGATAATGAATAACAAATTGCAATACGCTTTTACAGTTCACATTTCTTGTAGATTAACCGGAAGTGATATTAACTTTTATCTGAAACAAACTATCGAATCTTTTTGAGATTCGGTATCCATGTTATGGTTATTATCTCAAAGACGAAAATACGAAAACTTAACGTTCATTCGAAAACTATAAATAATACTTGTATTATTTATATGCTGTAATGTTTTCCCAGTACACATGTGTATACCGGATGATCTATACAAAATAGAGAGATGCGTTTGGCAGATGGCTCAATTTTCTCTTAGATTATGCATAGCTTGCTTTAAAAAAATCTACGAATGAGGGAAGTTTTAGAAAAATAACTTTCTATTTTTTTCTTTTTGAAAATATTACTGAGGGAAAAGTTATACACTACACATAAAAACTAGGCGAATGAGCAACTGACAAATGATGAGTTTTAGAAAACGATATTTTTTGAAATTTTATTCATTTATTTATGTAAATACATTTTCCATTTCCGAAAAATTAAAAAATACGGTTCAGTTAGTCACTATTTAAAGTTATGTAGGGTTCACCGTGACTTGAATCCTTGAGTTAATTCTACTTTATCTAATGACATATCTATATCCCATTATAATCAAAGATATTGTCCTCTCTGTAATGGAGCTTCTGGACATTTAATTTTAGAAAAGCTGATTTAAAAAGCAACTGTTTGTTAAATGTTAACTTTTGCAGCTTATTTTAACCCTATTTTCATTAAATCCGGTTCTTATGACAACCCATTTTCTAATCAGTCTCATAATTATATTCCATCGTTAACATAACTAAAATGACCAAACATGATATTACCAATGCCATAAATTCTTTAAAATCTAGCATGACTTCTGGTTCAGATCTGATTCCCAGTTTTCTATTGAAGGATTGTAAATATGTCTTTCCAAATCTATTGTTTGTGATTTTTAATAAATCATTGGAGTCAATCGAAAGATTGGAAACAATCGAAAGTAACGTATGATCAAAAATAAAATACCTGTAGTTATCACTAGATGCGACAATGTTTTTTGCCATATGTCCTATGCACACTGGTCGCATATTTTTGAAGATTTTATTACGAATTTTAAGTCTTAAAACAATTATTAAATTAAAATATCGTTTCTATCGTTTATACGGGCCGACATGTGAGTGGCCCTCATTTTGTGTCCATCGCCTGCTTCTAGATCCACGTAAACTGGATAAAAACCTTTTTACCGTCCACAGAATATTAGTGGCATAACTTAACTACGGCCTTTATCGTCTCCAGTGTTCGAAAATAGGTCAATTTACCTCAGCGAATAACAATAACGACATTAGGACAACCTTTTCTCTCTTTTGGAAAATTCCATCTTGATTAACATGGTTCACTAGTAAATCCATAGGTGTCACTTTCATCTGCGAAGAAGGGGGTAGCATATCAAAGAATCNNCCGTAAGTGCTATCTACACAATATTTTCAGGAATTAATACCAATTTTATTAGATTTTCGACTGGTTCTATTATCGCATTCTGTCATTTTACAACGTATTATCTAACGTCCATAATACCACAGGTCCCTTAATAAAAGATAAAGACCACCCAAATATCAATATTTTGTCCATCTTCTCTTTGGTGGGAGTTAAAAGATCTCTAATGTTGCTGGGACATTTTATTGTTTCTGGGAATTTCGGTTGTCGTCCTCGGAATCAGAATTATCTAAACTCAAGTCCAAAGGTATAAAGCTGAAAAGACTGCAGGTAATGGAATTTAAATGCTCCTAACTCTGTACCAAATCTCAACAAGTTCCCATAATCCGTTTTCTAAANNTATTTATAATTATTACTTTAAGCATTGTATACAGTGGTTTTACAATGGTTTTGCATCTTCTAAATGTAATGGCAGTTTCGGTGTTCCCCAAGGATCTGTTTTAGGTCCCCTTATCTTCGTGTTATGTATTACTGACCTGCCATCTATGATTAATTGTGAAATTTTATTCTACGCTGATGATACCAAGATTTTTCAAGCTCTCAACACAACTGATNNATAGTGAAAACAATTCAAAATTAAATCTTTAAAAATGCAGGATTGTCTTTTACTCGTAAGAAATCTATTACTAACTTTAATTAAACAATTAATAATTACAATATACATCGTTGTAATACACTCAAAGATCTTGACGTTTATTCTGA